>CAIGQW010000287.1:7112904-7160821 GCA_903798125.1 Danio choprae | reverse complement strand
TGTGTGTGTGTGTGTGTGTGTGTGTTTGTGCGTGCGTGCGTGCGTGCATGCGTGTGTGTGTGTAATGACAGGATTGTACTGCCAAGCACATAGTGTGAGGACTAAATAGACAGAAGCCTACTGTAGTGTCGTGACGGTGTCCCTGCTCAGTGATGTCGTGTAGGTCGAGTCGATGGTCTTTATCCTTGTCAGTCTGCACAGAAGGAGGGTCAACTTTGCTGCTGGATGCATTGTTACCTAAATGTTATTTTTACAGCTATTCTCACTCTAGTGAATGTTGAACCAACTCACCTTGGTTAGAGGCATGTACAGAAGCAGGGCTCAAGCTGATGGCATTCTCCCTGCCTGAACCTCCTGGTCCATCCAACTCTGGAACAGTTAACAATCTGTACCTGAAGGAGTACCTGATATAAACATTGAGCTTGGTAGGGGCTGCATAACAGCAGTAGCAAAACTTCTTCCTTCTCAGGTTTCGGCACCCCTGTGGTAGTGTCAAATAATGAAATGAAAAAGACAGAGTAATTTTTACAGGGGCTCATGTGTTTTTGTTTACAAATTTCCTTGTGGGCATGTCATCAGAAGGTCCCAGAGGTACTGAACTCCATTGCTGTTTTACTTGTAGACAGGCTCTCAGCAAACTACAAAAGCGACATCTTCGTTGAGTTCTTACAGATGCAAGGCAAGCTGAATTTCACCAGCCTCAGACCATATAACCTCTAGGATTTCTCTGGATGGTTGTAAGGTAAAGCCCAGCACCAGCCACTATCCAATAGACTAGTTATCACAAGGAGAAATTCTCCTCCACATTTCAAGATAAAGCTTCAACACAATTCATGGAACAGAGTGATTCAGTTTACCATGGTCTCAAGGCATTAGAGCTTCTAAACAAAAACCTCAGCTCTGTCAGTGGATCAAATCCAGAGTGTACTATCTGATCTAACACAGCAAAGAGCAATGTTTGAAGTTTGGTCATTCTCATACTCCAGAAAACTGTAATCTGAAGAAACCCTGTGGTGTGATTAATCCAAGCAGGATACATAAAACAGATCACAGCTAAGGCAACTAATAAATCAGAGAACCCTGTTTAAATTCCCAAACTGCTTCCCCGGGCTTGTTAACTGGTTGGCCTGCTGCCTGCTTCACGCAGCCAACCCACATACACACATTGCCCCAAAAGAATGTGGAAAACATCAGAAAGTTTAAGAATAAAGATTTTTGTGTTTTGGGCAATCACCACCATTACACATGGCTGGTATTCTCAATGAACAGACACAGATGCTTTCTTACTAGCTCGTCACTGATTTATTGACTGGTGAGGCAAAAGGAGATCTAGACACTATTTTTAAAGTGGCTGACAGGAAACTCAAACATCTTTTGAGGATTTAGTTCGCTCTATTAAGAGTGGACTTCGGGCCACAGTGGGAATTTAATCTCTGTCAGAGGACATGCTTATCTCTATCCTAATTGAAATAGAAAGAATCCTTATTACCAAGCTTCTTGGATGCATTTCAGTTGATATCGCCAGCCTTGACCCTTGAAACGTGTATATTTTCATGCCAACACATTAATAAAATGGCAGCAACTGATAGTATCTCTTGCATTAGAGACCGTTGTAATGATTATGACCCCAGTCTACCAAGAGTCCATTGGCCTGTGGGTCAAGTGCTGAAGCTCATTCCAAATAGAGTTGGCACTGTACAAAGTTGAAATTAGATCAGCAATCATGAACTCTACTATTGTACACATTTGCTGCACAGATGTTGGGGCAGCTGTTCAGAATTCTCCATGCATGCCCCAATGACAGAGAAGGCACACATTTGATTTATGGCATGAGGTGACACCACTTTCCTGGGTGCAGACATTCGGCTAGCATTAAGATGTAGTGTTGCATCAGCCATTCTGACTGGAAAGTTATTGATTGCTCGTATTATTTGGACATTGAGTGCTAAACAATGTAACCTGTGAGTCCAGCCTTTTGTCATATCTGGTTCTTCTTTTTCAGTCAGGTCAGTCAGCAGGCTGGTGATTTCCAAATAGTTAGGTACTAACCACCTATTCACCTTATTCTTCGCATACGGGTGGGCACAGCCATTTGAATCTTTTTGACTTGGGACTTCCGGTCTCATTCACTTCCATTCAATTTTAGACGTTAAAAACAGCTCGTTATACTTCTTGATGTTGCAAACTGATATTTTCTTATTATATTATTCTGCTTTGTCTGTATAGTCATGCAAACACTTGTTTGTAGAGCAAGTAGTTTGACCCTTTTCTGCGGTCTATTATTCCTAGTCATTTCTCCCATAGGCAGCTGAATCGGAAGTTCTAAAACAATCACAAAAACTAGCACACTTCCTCATTGAAGAATAAGGTCAATAGCATGCCACCAGCGCCTGGATCTGTATCACTTCCTTTTTGGTCTTGGGTCTCTGAGAGGCTGTAATTGCTACAATCTAATCAATTTAAGGATATACCTGACCATGGCCCAGATACGTTGCTTCCACCTGTCCAGAGTGGAAGGTCCCACCAGGTTAGCCTTGTTTTCACTCAGCTTGGCTCCACATTTGTTGCTCTGTTGGTGAACTCAGATTAGATTGCAAGTGTAAATTTTCCTTTATATGAGTATTACATTATACTCTGCATGTTGTTATTGAAATTACATTATAAAATATGACTGTAAACTGAATGCTCAGTGTTTTAGATCTGGGTCTTAAAGTCTTAAATTCACATGATCCTGGCGTTAATTTTTGTAAGGAGTTGTTTACTTGTGTTTCATTTTAAAATAAATCAAAGTTGTAATTTCTGTGCTACTAATTACAACTACAATTTAGCTCTAAATTGGTCAAAGTTGTGCTAGATTTACACAGGGTGTTGGCGTCAATGCTGCCGCGATCATCATGACAACAGCCAAAAACATTGTAGGTTACTACAACACAAACTGCTTCATTAAGGATGAAGTACAGCAACATGATCTTTTCTTAAGTGTCTTGAATGTGTCCAGACTTTTTTTTTTACTTGCATTTACATTTTTTAACTCTTTATGTAAGTAAATCTTATAACATTTTATAAGATAACATATTTGCCTTTGCCTCACGGTGGTGCAGTGGTTAGCACGATCGCCTCACAGCAAGAAAGTCGCTGGTTCGAGCCTCGGCTAGGTCCGTTGGCATTTCTGTGTGGAGTTTGCATGTTCTCCCCGTGTTGGCATGGGTTTCCCCTGGGTGCTCTGGTTTCCCCCATAAGTCCAAAAACATGCGCTATAGGTGAATTGGGTAAGCTAAATTGTCCATAATGTGTGTGTGTGTGTGTGGATGTTTCCCAGAGATGGGTTGCAGCTGGAAGGGCATCTGCTGTGTAAAACATATGCTGGATAAGTTGGCGGTTCATTCCACTGTGGCAAACCCAGATTAATAAAGGGACAAAGCCGAAAAGAAAATTAATGAATGAATATTTGCCTTTAAAAGTTTTAATGGTTTGAAACCATTCAAAGAATATACAGACTAGTAGTAGGCCTATACTATTTATCATGTTGAAGAAACTGATTGAAAGTAGAGGCATGCTGCTATTTATTACTCTATTTAACATCACTATAAAGCAGCTTTTCACAAAGTAAAAACCTGATTAAAAATAATTTAGGCAAACATTAAACTGCTAAACATTTGAATTGATAAAACCAAAAAAAATTATTCATTCATTTTCTTTTTGGCTTAGTCGCTTTATAATTCAGGGGTCGCCACAGCGGAATGAACTCCCAACTTATCCAGTATATCTTTTACACAGCGGATGCCCTTCCAGCCGCAACCCATAACTGGGAAACACCCATACACTCTCATTCACTACAGACAGTTTAGCTTTCCCAATTCACCTATAGCACGTCTTTGGACTGCCACGCGAACATGGGGAGAACATGCAAACTCCACACAAAAATGCCATCTGACCCAGCAGAGGCTCAAACCAGCTACCTTCTTGCTGTGAGGTGACAGCGCTACCCACTACGCCACCGCACCGCCCAACCAAAAAAAAAATTACTTTGTGAAATTAAAATGAATGTGTGTGGCCAAGTATCAAATATTTATATTAAGAATACAGTTTCCTTTAAAGCCTCGCCAGTTGGCGTTTCTGTGTGGAGTTTGCATGTTCTCCCTGTGTTGGCGTGGGTTTCCTCCGGGTGCTCCGGTTTCCCCCACAAGTCCAAAGACATGCAGTACAGGTGAATTGGGTAAGCTAAATTGTCCGTAGTGTATGAGTGTGAATGGGTGTGTATGGATGTTTCCCAGAGATGGGTTGCAGCTGGAAGGGCATCCGCTGCGTAAAACATATGCTGGATAAGTTGGTGGTTCATTCCGCTGTGGCGACCCCAGATTAATAAAGGGACTAAGCCGAAATGAAAATGAATGAATGAATGAGTTTCCTTTAAAAAGGTCTTAAATTTACCCTCATAAAACTTTAAATAAATAATAAATCTTTATTGATTACAAATTGTGTTTTTAGCAAAAAATACATAGCTTTTATGTTTTATTGTGTTTGAAAGCAGTTTCTCTCTGAAAACCTTTTGTGACATTCATACAACTCTTACAAGTGCCTGTAAATACAAAGTGTTATATTTGTATTATATGAGTTATGCACTATATGTATTTGCAAGAATAATTTCTACTTACTTTTTTTTGCTGTGGAAGATGGAAAGAGGGGATATGTAGGTGTGTGGACAGTGAGGACAGGGGGTATGTAATATGATCTTAGCACCATCTAGTGTTGAAGAAGGAAAGTAACTTATACTAACCTTTACAGTAGTGTTCAAAAGTGATGTCTGGCCTAGGAAATGTGCTTGCTACTTTATTTAAAATGTGGAATTTCTAAGCATATTGGCTAATTGTGATTGCAGAGTGTAAAACCTTTGCATGTACTCTGCATTTTAATTATTCCAGTTGTTATTGCACTATAGATAATACTATTAATGGATTATATTGTAGTCAGCATACAGTATACTTATTTTTTTGTGAGCTTTTTTCTCTTTTTTTTGCATCACAAAATAAAACCCATTTTCCATGATCAGCAGTAGTTGGCCTTTTAAAAATAATTTGACCAAGTGCACTGAAAAAAAATGATTCATTGGATTTACTTAACTTTTTATGGTAAGTGGTTGCAAACACTAAACGTTGAATGTTACTACATTTTTACTTAGTTTGTTTAAATTCAGCCTATATAAATTGTTTGCAACCACTTACTTTTAAAATCTTGATAAATGAATCATTGTTTTCAATGTAAAAACCTTAACCAAGTATAATGTTTGTTCTCTGTTTAACATGTTCCTCATATTTTGACGTTTTAATCAATCTTAATAATATAGGTTTAGTGCTACTGCTATCACAGCATTCGGAGAATGGCATGCAAAATCTTGCTAAGAAATCGAAGAGGTCTAGAACTGCGTGTGCTAAAGCTGCAGAACCTGAAAGTGCTTCACAACAATAGATGTCAGCAGTGATTTATGCTTCACTCCAGGTTTGACCCTTTGAGTGACATATTGTAAATATAGCTGTCAGTTTGACTGCCTATTGAGAAGAATCCTCCATCTGACCTTCCACCAAATGATCCATAATGACACGCATGAACACTCTTGATTAGCGGAATCAAAGCTCCTCCTGAGTCAGCGAGAGCCACACAGCAATCACGTCAAACTGCAGAGCCAGATATCAGCTTCCCCTGAAAAGCTTGGAGATTAGAAAACTTGCATGGTGAAATTAAAGTATTAGTATTTAAATTAAGTGCAAAGTGAGTCTTTCAGTTATTTGAAATCTCATATGCATTGTTAAAGGCACAATAGGGATTTTGTTTCATTAAAATATCCAAAAACTTTACAATGCTGAGGTTTTATGCTGGTTTGACTAATATAACAATGTCATGACACTGTACAAGACAGTAATAATTTAGATAGTTGTTATATTTTCACATAATTCCTATCAGTGTTGTATAAAAGGAGTTTTGTATAACTAAAATAAGCTAAAACTAAGCATTTTTGATGACTGCTGAAATGTTTATTCTGCATTTTGTTAATTCACATCATTTTGATATTGTCATGTCGGTGGGTGGGATTCAATGGTTTAAATACACAAGATCAAAGGTGTTTGTTAAGGCCTTACAAAGTTTGATGTTTCTCAATGAATCAGGAAGTTAACTTCATGTATGATACCAGTCCTGGCTTGAAGACAAAGCCAAGATTCAGTTACTACCTTTACACTAACTTAAACATACTATGTCCAGTCTGCCCAAACGTCACCTTTAAGTCCTGGTTTAAATGCATTGATATTTAGTTTCAGTCATAGTGTTCACCTGTGACTGTACCACAAATCATGTTGCACGACTTGTCTTCTTCAACCTTAAAATACCTCTTTTGCACAATTTCTAGCACGATACTGTTCTGTCTTATGTAAAAGTACTTGTATAGTCTTAGGTTATGTATATAGTTAAGTATTTATAGTTTATGTATAGTTAGTATAGTTAGATTACTGCTCCAGTATGTTAGAAATGCATACACTACCTGATAAAAGTCTTGTCATTTGTTGATCCCAGTTGTAAGAGCAACAAATAATAACTTGACTTCTAGTTGATTATTTGGAAAAGTTTCAGAAGGTAGATTTTTCCAATTAATTATCTGTTGAACTGCATCCTAATCATCACAAATACTGCAGTAGACCTATTGGAACCCGCATGGACCCAAGATTCTCACAGAAATCAGTCAAGTTTGGTGAAGGAAAAAACATGGTTTGGGGTTACATTCAGTATGGGAGAGATCTGGAGAGTGGAAGATATTTGTGCTGCCCATTACATTACAAACCACACGAGAGGGCAAATTCTTCAGCAGGGTAGCGCTCCTACTCTCATATTTCAGCCTCCACATCAAAGTTCCTGAAAGCAAAGAAGGTCAAGGTGCTCCAGGATTGGCCAGCCCAGCCACCAGACATAAACACTTTTAAGTGTCTGGGGTAAGATGGAGGAGGCATTGAAGAACTCTGGGAATCCTGCAAGAATGCTTTGTTTGCCATTCCAGATGACTTTATTAATAAGTTATCTGAGTGATTGCAGAGATGTATGGATGCAGTCGTCCAAGCTCATGGGAGTCATTCACAATATTAATTCTTTTTCCACTGCACCATGACTTTATATTCTATACTGTACATTATTTCTCATTAGTGACAAGACTTTTGTCTTAGCAAAGTCAGACCTTACTGTCCCAATTAAATAATTAAAAATTAAGGCATGATCACATTTTATATTGGTAAAATAAGAGTAATCTAGAGGCCTTTGCCTTTTATATAAGTCACTTCTGATACCTAATGATCAACTTGAAGACAAGTTCATATTTGTTGTCCCTAAAACTTGGATAGGCGACTTGTCAGGTAGTGTACGTTTAAAATAGCTCTTTGATTATTCAAATGATGATTACTGTAGCCCTCACAGCAAGAAGTCGCTGGTTCGAGCCTCGGCTGGGTCAGTTGGCGTTTCTGTGTGGAGTTTGCATGTTCTCCCTGTGTTGGTGTGGGTTTCCTCCGGGTGCTCCGGTTTCCCCCACAAGTCCAAAGACATGCGGTACAGGTGAATTGGGTAGACTAAATTGTCCGTAGTGTATGAGTGTGAATGGGTGTGTATGGATGTTTCCCAGAGATGGGTTGCAGCTGGAAGGGCATCCGCTGCGTAAAACATATGCTGGATAAGTTGGCGGTTCATTCCGCTGTGGCGACCCCAGATTAATAAAGGGACTAAGCCGAAATGAAAATGAATGAATGAATGATTACTGTAGCACCCCATGGTCCTGTGAGACACGACATTTCAATGTATGTCCGGACATCTAGTGTACAGTAATTACAATAAAGCTCAACTAGTGCCATCTGTTGGCAGCAGAATGTGACACGTTTTACACAGAAGTTTGGAATTTCAGCAGCTGTTACTTGTGTATTCAGGTTTACATGACACTTCAGAAATATTATTATAATATTTATTATTTATTATTATTATTATTATTATTAATAATAATAATAATCAGTGTATTTAATGAATAATTTTTCTGCTTAATAACTTTGTGGAATGCATGATACAAACAGGTATTAAATTCCTTACAACAAAATGATATTGACCCCAAAACTTATAGGTTATAGGGTTAATTTCAATTCTTAAAGCATATTTGAAAAGTTCACATCAGGCTGGATCTGTACCTAGAGTAGTAGTTCAATAAGCTGAAATGTGTTTGATGAATGTAGTTTTAATAGCTCTACCATCTCTCCCAAGGTCTGTTCTGAAGCCAAGAGCTAATTAACCCAACCGTTGCTGTGAAAGCACACAGAGCAAAAGGTTAAGTGGTAGGGTGCAAGAAATAATGAATATTTAATGCTGTAACTTGTGATAATTTATGGTAAAATTGGCCTCTACACAAAACCCATTATTTCTGACATATCAGTGGCACTGCCACCTTAAAAAGAATTAAAATTGAGCTGAATGGGTCAATTTCGTAAATCCAACTATTAGCAAACCACTGGAGATGATGAAGATTTAACTCTTTTTTTTTTTTTTTATGGTAAGTATGAGATGAAATCATGTCCATCACAGGCGTTGGCTTCAGCTATTCATTTAATGGCTTTACTTGCGTGAAGGTTACATTTTGCGCACTGAACATTCATAAAACACCACAAAAAGTTTGTGTTTCTGATTACATTTATATACATATTGTTCTTGTATGTACATTTACACAAATCAGGCAGTCGTACTATGACTTACATGCAGTAACAGGTAAAACATTACAGACATCTGAAACAGACAAGGTTACCTTGTTTTAGGTTCCATTTCTTATTCTGCTCTCAATTTTGTACATTTACATTTCTTCATATTACTAACCATCATAAAAAAAACAAAAAACACCTTTCCATTTTCTTTGTTGTATCTCACAATGTGATACATTCAATGAAATGTCTGTAGAAATCTTCATTAAAAACTATTTATTTTATTAGCTAATATCAGTGCAGAAAAATAATAAATTGGCACTGCATTGAACAAAGAAGAAGCATATTGTTTGAGCTTTTTAAACAAGCAAGATTAAATGGATGGATGGATGGATGGATGGATGGATGGATGGATGGATGCTTTAGTAGGTGGTGAAATGCTGCCTGAGCTTTTAAAATAAAATAAAAAAAAGTAACAAATAAATAAAAAATACATACTTTAGATTTTTTTTCCTGTTTGGCACAATGGATGTGATGTCCTAAGAAGGTATAACAAGAGTAAATTCTGGTAGCCTTACAAACATGAATGTCTTAAGCTGAAATGTTCAACACAGGCTCATTCTGAAAACGTAGCCCTATGCACGTTTCTGGAGACCGCGAATTATGTGGCCAGAGGTACGTATGGTTGTATTTTATTTTTAAAACGAACGCTATGGGGCAGTACCTCCATATGAATGGCTTTCCCGCTGTAACCAGTTTGTCCCGTTAGCTTGCCATGTACGTCGGCGGACTTGAGATGCAGAGAGGAGTTGATGACTGGGTTTGAGTCCGGTGAAGAACGGTTCCAGAAAGCAGGTAATACAAAAACAGAATCCAAAAAATAAAATAAACAAGTAAATAACAGGTATTTCATAAAAATCTGAAAACGTGGTAAAAATCAGACAAGGGCTTTTCTTTTTCCTGGATTGCTTTTGAAAATTGTTGGTTGGGTTTAGGGAGTGGGAGGGCGGGTCAATCAATAAAATTGGTTGGGTTTAGGGAAGAAGGAGGGTGGAACAGTCGATCGGTCAGTCAGACCTTCAGTCAGTCAACAGCGGCCTCTGGTGGGTTAATGCGAGAACGGCAGGCGCGAATGGCACTAGCGAGAGAAATTTGAGATCTCAAAAAGCGTACACATCGGCCTCTTGTCGATTCGAGAAAACAAAATCTGCAAAAAAAACGTACCTCCCGGGACGTATTTTGTGGTCTCCAGAAATGTATCCACAGGTACGTTTTCAGAATGAGCCTGGGTTGGAAATGTTTGTTATTAGTTACGTGAACTATTTTAAGTAACTTTTACTTATTTACAAGTAGCAAAAATGCTGTGCATTATAACTATCTGCATTAAAATACAGCCAGTTTTTTGTGCATTCTTGGCCAAGAAAAAAAAAAATTATTGCATTCATCTGATTTTGAGAACGTCAGAGATTTGTTGTGTGAATTGTAAATTACTGTGGCCACACAGTAGCTCATGATCAATAATCTAAATTCATCTACAACACAACAATTAAAACAAAAAAGACCCAGTATTTGTCATCACTATTAAGGCCCCGGTATACTTCAAACTAAATTGAAGAACAAACTGAAATGATGTAATTTCAACGTCATTTCGTCATCATGCAATCAATGGGTGTTTCTGGAACTTCGTCTTCTTTGACATGAGATTTTTTCCCCCAAATTGTTTCTTCTGCCACGGCGGTCAAACAGGAGAGCAACATCAAAAACAACACTAGCCACATTGATACACTGCAGAGTCGAGTAGCAAGGCTGGTACAGATGTACAATCGCTTGTGGAGAAAAGAAAGAAAGAAAGAATCTCACCTCATTGCACTACATACGTCTTTTCTTTGAACTTGCGCACATTGATGGCATCATTCGGTGTCTGTCTGCAGCAAATAGAAAACAATGTAAATATGTGATGTGTCGCAGTGATGCTTCTCATGGAGATGGCTGTTTGCCAGAGGTTTATGAAAATGTTCCTCTCTCTCAGGCACCCTTCTTGTGTTTAGGGGTACATGCCAGCAGCGTGTCACATTTGCACCCTGCCTACTGCATCTCTGTGGGTGTTGGACTGTTCAAAAACAGTATACCATCACTCAACATTTTCGAACTTCTATTTGCCCTCAAAGAAAGAACTTTGCTTGAAGTATACCAGAGCCTTTAGAGTCCATGGCATATAATCTGTCTATTTCCATTTTAAAACTCACAAATTTATTAGTATGCAAACTGCAGGTGTTTATGCACAATGCCCCGGTTGTCTCTCATATCAAACATTTAGACAGCTTTCCCTATAATAAGCAAACTCATGAGGAAGACCATGATGAAGAATATCCACATAAAGAAGCGATCCATGACTTTAGCGACCTTCCGCCACTCCGCGTTTCGTCTTTGTGTGGCCTTTTGCTCTTGGTAAAAGTTGGCAATGCACTCAACATTCCTCAGAAGGGTTTGCTGATGGCATAAACACTGACTTTCAACAAGTGTCTCCCTCTTTTTCACTGAGTCTTTTCGTGACGCTTCTGTCTCTCCTGTAGCTCCTGCAGACTCTCCATGCTCAACTTCAACAAAGGTACCATTTCTCCAGCCAGACTGGTGCTCTTTTCTTTGTTGTGGAGATAACGTTGGACTGACATCTTCATTTAATTGATCTTTCACCTTCTGTGAACACCCTTCATGTAGCCTCAGAGCAAAGTCCTCGCCTCTGGCTTGGCCATTTACAGTGCAGTTGTTTCTCTGCTTCGCAGGTTTATCTGTGTGCAGGGACACACAGCTCTGTCCCATATCGTAGACAAAGCAAATCCGAGCCAGGTAGTTCAGGATTAATCGGCGTGCCCATGAGGGAACTGGTTGGGCCTCTGGTCCGCAGTGGTGGATGTTCATAATGAAGATGGTCAGGGCTGTAGAGGCTGTTATCATGGTCATTGTGGCGATGTAGTATTTCCCTGTGGAAACACTGGGATTGATGAACACATCCAGCAGAATTCATTACACAGCTATCAGCAATGAATAAAATTGAAATAAAAGTTGTAATATTATCGACTTCACTATTGTGATGTAGAGACAAGTGAAGTGTCTTCACAAATGAGGACAGAACTTGATTTTGTTTATTGGGGATTGGCTGCATTGTTGGGGGTTTTACACAAATAAATTTACACAAAGATATTTTCATCAATTCTCAGATACTACTGTCCATGCAGCGAATGTAAATTCATTCTCAAAATTGCTTTACAATGTTTCTGAACAGATTAAAAAATAAATCGATATGAATTAAGCTCTTAATGCAACTCTTCTGAAGTTTGCCTTATACGATGAACATAGGTTTTATTTTCATTGAAAAATTAATCAGCTAACAATATTCACATCATTCAGATTTGGTCACAGAAGCTCAAGCAGGCTTTCCTGATGCACAAGAACCAATGAGCTTCATTCTTGCATCAGGTAGCATGTTTGAAATTCTACAAGAACCAGAAGTCAGTGGATTTTTTTATGTGTCAAACAGGTATAGTTAAGCTTCCATCTATTATTACCACTCGATGTTTATACAATGGAGTTCAAAATTAGTGAACAACCTACAGTTTCCTAAATTTAGATGTCATTACTTAGTCCCACTTAATGTTATCCTAAAGCCAGGCTCACATCATTTTTTTGATACTACTTCACGATTGTAGCTTGTCAAACAGTATGAAAATAATCCCCAAGTCACACTAATAGAACTTAGTTTAAACAACAATCAGGATGTGCCAAACACATACACATGTATGACTTATCTGGAGTTTGACGTCATCAAACCATGACACATTCAATAACCTGCATTCTGAATTGATACCTCAGAGCAAACATAAGCTGTAACATTCAAAACTTTCAATATCTGAGTGACAACAACAGTTCATCTAGCACTAGGGGAGTGCCAAAACTAACTAATGAAAAGCTGCATTTGAGACCACCATTTCTGAGAGGAAAAGAGAAATCAAGGACAACATTGCAGAATGTTTTGGACTTGAATGAACATTGAACCAGTGAACATTGTGATAGGTGAAGGTTTTTCTGCACTAGTTTAGCATTTGTATCTGCAGTTGAAAAGACAAAAACCATTCATTCATTCATTTTCATTTCGGCTTAGTCCCTTTATTAATCTGGGGTCGCCACAGCGGAATGAACCGCCAACTTATCCAGCATATGTTTTACGCAGCAGATGCCCTTCCAGCCGCAACCCATCTCTGGGAAACATCCATACACACCCATTCACACTCATACACTACGGACAATTTTAGCTTACCCAATTCACCTATAGCGCATGTCTTTGGACTTGTGGGGGAAACCGGAGCACCCGGAGGAAACCCACGCCAACACGGGGAGAACATGCAAACTCCACACAGAAATGCCAACTGACCCAGCCGAGGCTCGAACCAGCGACCTTCTTGCTGTGAGGCGAACGTGCTATCCACTGCGCCACCGTGAGGCCCACAAAAACCAATATGGCTATACTTTCGTCAGTGTTATTTAATTTAACTACTTTCATTCATTCATTTATTTTATTTTCAGCTTAGTCCCTTTATTAATCTGGGGTCACCACAGCGGAATGAACCGCCAACTTATCCAGCATATGTTTTATGCAGCGGATGCCCTTCCAGCTGCAACCCATCACTAGGAAACATCCATACACACTCATTCACACACACATACACTATGGACAATTTTAGCCTACCCAATTCACCTATACCGCATGTCTTTGGACTTGTGGGGGAAACCGGAGCACCCGGAGGAAACCCACGCCAACTCAGGGAGAACATGCAAACTCCACACAGAAACGCCAACTGACCAAGCCGAGGCTCAAACCAGCGACCTTCTTGCTGTGAGGCGATCGTGCTACCCACTGCGCCACCGTGAGGCCCTAATTTAACTACTTCTATTAACATTTTGAATATATGTTCCCTGGACTTTTGGCGTTTTGCAAACTTTCCTTATTGCTTGATTCTGTCTTTTATGTCTGTAAGAGACTATTGATGGCTGTGAGAAACTAGGAATGTCTGTGAGAGACTAGAGACTAGTGAACCGGTTCAACATATAAAGCGATCATGTCTCTTCAGAAGATTTACTTTTTACAAATGTTTTAAAATGTCAGTTTTTGGTAAACAGATTTCAATGGTTTGATAAAGGATTTCTTTACAAATCTTTGTATTAATCTGTATTCTGAAGAGGAATGAAAGTCTAAAGTGTTTGTAATAATGCATTGTAATATTATTATAAGTATTTTTCTGTATTATTCAATTAAACTGTCTGTTTAGATTTGATGACAGCTTTAAAGCTATGTGTGACTCGAGAATCATTGATTAACTGACCTCAAGCGGAAAGACTGTGAATAATTCCAGTGTTAAAACACTGATTAGGCTACAGCTCCAATACTAAGTTAGCTATAAAAAGGCACAGTTGCGGATTCATTAGGAAGGCTCATTAAAATTATTGACCCATGGCGCAGCGGTTATTGCTTTAGCAGCTTATTTGCATCTGATAATTCTTTTTAGACCGTGTGGGTGGAGATGTTTTCTCTTTGGTGAATCTCCTTAATGCACACCAAGGGCACCCAAGGAAATGATGTGCTAAATAAAGAAGGTTAAATATTTATACAACATGTGCCCACATTAATGGGTAGAAAATAAAACCCCCAGAACTGATTTACTGAGCCGAAGACACTCTGGCACTCCAAGTGGAAAATGATGGTTGTAATTATATATTAATTTAATGTTAACTGAGATGAAATTGGCTTCATTTCATGTTCCTGCAACACAATTGTTAAAGCATGGGTACAGCTAAAATAAGGAAACAGGACAATCTTAACTTTGGTTTCATGCTGACTTTAAATCATGACCATGTTCACTATATATTCACGTGTGTGTGCTTTGAAATGTGCTTTTTTTTGTTCGATGTGTGACGTAATTTCAAATGAAGATAGGGTCGGGGACAAAGTAGTTCCTCTTCTTTTTAAAAAAATGTTTTTTTATCACAGCGCTGCCAGTGAGAGGGGTTTAGCTCAAGTGCATCAAATGAAAAGCAAATGAGACATGTCAGACATTAGAGAGCATTTGATTGGTCAGAATATTTGATGAGAAACTAAAGTGTGAGGTAAAGTGTGGATCCATTTAGGCGCAAGTGACAAACTGCAAGCTATGAATGTTTATATCTTTTGAATGCAATTTTTGGCACTGCTTTGAAGCACACTAGATATCCTTAAGACTAACATACTGATGCTAACACCTAAAATACATTTTCTATGGGAATTTTACGGGAACTTTTAAACAATGTGCTACCGTGTTTTCTTAATCTGCAGCATGTTGAGTAAGAAAACTATAATTAAGTAATTACAATTACTAGTATTAGAGCTGCACAATATATCGAAAAAGTATCATCATCACAGTAATAGTATATGCAATATCCATATTGCAGAGAAGTGCAATAAATTAAATACAATGTATGTGCTGTTAGCTGAATCTAGAGCTGAAAATAAAAACTAATGCCAGGAAGACAAGAGAGGAAAATGCCAATAAGAATCAGAATTTCCACCAAGGGATTCAGTCATTCATGGTGTTTTAAAATCTAAATGTTTTATTGTTTAGATTTAATTTGCTCAAAAAAAATCTATTACATGTTTATGTTAGTATAATCATTACATAAATCTTTTAAAATTATTAAAATGCTGATAAAATACATTATTGCAACACTTAACAACATTACATATCGTCCTAGCATCATGCAGCCCTAACTAAAATAAAATTACTTCCAGTATTTAAAAAAATTAAGTAATAACTAATATAGTATAGTATGATTACAAGTTAAAGTGACTGACCTATGAGCGGCACGTTCTCTGAAGGAGGCATGCTCTCTGCAACCAGAAGCTGAAAGACTGTGAGGGCCAGTAGCACTGTGACCCCTAAAGACACCTTCTCTCCAGAGTCTGCCGGCAGGTAGAAGCCCAGCGGGGCCAAGAAGGAGATCATCATACAGGGAATGAGCAGATTGAAGATGTAGAAGGAAGCTCTTCTCTTCAGGTGAAGTGTGTAGGTGATGTCTGGATAGGGGTCCGAGCAGCAGCCATAGAGAATCACGTTCTTCTTAGCAGGCATTCCCTGAACCTCCCACTCTACGTTCTCCACAAAATCAGCCAGGTCTGCACTGTCCAGGGCGTTATGAAGGTCCATCTGGTTGCCATTGTGAGTCCAAGAGCCGAAGGTAAGGCGACACTGCTGGGCATCGAAAGGGAAAAACGATACGTCCACTTTGCAGGAGCTCTTGGTTATTGCTGGCTGGTCCCACATAATCTGCCCATCATGGCGGATCACAACATTAGTCTCCATAGAGCTGGAGAACTGGTCATCTGCACTGAAGGTGGAAATCAGTCGAATTATTGTCCCTTATCTACAACCAAACGTTAATCATTTTTATATTCATATCAGAGTAGCACTTTACAATATTTTTTTAGCAGAAATGGAGTAGTTGACATGAATTAACAAAAAATAAATGTTTCCAAACAATTCACCCAAAATTGAACATTCTCTCTTTATTTACTCACCTCCACTTGTTCTGTTGAATACAAAAAATGCTGATTTGAAGAATGTGGTAGCCATTAACTTCCATAATTTGAATTTTTTCCTACTATGGATGTCAATTGCTTTAAAATATATAGAATATTATTTATTTATAAATAAATAAATTAAACAGTGAGTAAATTTTCATTTTTGGGGTGAACTCTCACTATTATAATGTTTCAAAATGTACAAATACTGTACTTTTATCTACTAGCAGTGATGAAGATTAATAACTACTGTAGCAAATGTCTAATGTCGAATAATTAGTGTAAAACTCAGGCCATCTGTCATGCATTAGAACAGCAAAATCTTTAGAAAGAGCTTTTAAGACTTCAATGCAATGTTATGGTTAAATATGGTTCAGAAATATAGAACAAAAACATAAATAGAAAATATTAAAGAGTTAGTTCATCTGAAAAGAAAATGTTTCTGGTTCTGATGATGACAACCTGGAAATCTCAGGGAATTGGAATGCAAGAGTGCATAAATATTAACAAAATATTCATTTTTGAGTGAAATAACCCTTTAATATGAAATGTTTAAATGCTAAGGCTTGTTATTTAATGATAAATGTTATAGTCCGGATAATTTGTTATGAGAAGAACTGGCTTTGCACTCTTATGAACAAGCGTTTCAGAAGAATGCACAGCCTGTGTTCATTGCAACAACAAAGTGATGACAGGACATGGCATTCAGTCAGTGGTGGAACTGATGAAACCCAATACCAATCCAACCTACTTGTTATATAGGACAACATCAGGTCTCCATACATAACTACTAGGTATGCGGATGGTATCAAGCCCATCGTAGTCTGTCGTATTCCAGGTGAGGTAGGCATCAAACCACACCTGGCGAATCCACAGGTATGTTGTGAGAATCTGGTTTCGTTCATCCTAGGAAGCAACAAAAGATGGATTTTACAGCACTTATTAATCAATATATGCCACTTAGAGAAATACAAACACCAAAATCACAAATCAATAAAAAAAACTGTAATTATGTTACATTCATTTATTCATTTTCATTTTGGCTTAGTCCCTTTATTAATCTGGGGTCGCCACAGCGGAATGAACCGCCAACTTATCCAGCATATGTTTTACACAGCGGATGCCCTTCCAGCTGCAACCCATCTCTGGGAAACATCCATACACACCCATTCACACTCATACACTACGGACAATTTAGCTTTTTACCCAATTCACCTGTACCGCATGTCTTTGGACTTGTGGGGGAAACCGGAGCACCCAGAAGAAACCCACGCCAACACGGGGAGAACATGCAAACTCCACACAGAAAGGCCAACTGACCCAGCCGAGGCTCGAACCAGCGACCTTCTTGCTGTGAGGCGAACGTGCTATCCACTGCGCCACCGTGAGGCCCATTATGTTAAATGATAATAAAAATACATTAAAAGGCAAATCTTGCAGACAAGAATGAATGATGAATGTGCTATTTTTGTTTTGCTTTCATTAAAAGACTTTTATCAAACTCACATGACATGTTCCACAAACTCCTCAACTCAAGCAATGGTGACCTGTATGTGCGCAGATGTGTAATGTTTCTTTACAAGTGACATTGCCACCTACTGGCCTGGCATGCAAAATGAAGTGTTTCAGTAATTGTTCCCATATCTGTGTGAATGGGGATTGTTTTGATAAGACCATCATCTGTATGCTGAGCTTTGCAAAAACGCAAAGGAAAGTCTTTTCTTATTTTAATATCATTTGTTTTGTATATACTGTACATACGGGCCTCACAGTGGCGCAGTGGGTAGCACGTTCGCCTCACAGCAAGAAGGTCGCTGGTTCAAGCCTCGGCTGGGTCAGTTGGCGTTTCTGTGTGGAGTTTGCATGTTCTCCCTGTGTTGCCGTGGGTTTCCTCCGGGTGCTCCGGTTTCCCCCACAAGTCCAAAGACATGCGGTACAGGTGAATTGGGTAAGCTAAATTGTCCGTAGTGTATGAGTGTGAATGGGTGTGTATGGATGTTTCCCAGAGATGGGTTGCAGCTGGAAGGGCATCCGCTGCGTAAAACATATGCTGGATAAGTTGGCGGTTCATTCCGCTGTGGCGACCCCAGATTAATAAAGGGACTAAGCCGAAATGAAAATGAATGAAATGAATGAATGCTGTACATACTCTAAGTATAGTATATGTGATTCTAAAATTCCAGATATTTGTTTGAATAATGAATAAATAAATTGGAAAGAATACATTCAATAGTCTGATGAAGAGCCGGTGTGCTCGAAACGTACACGCTTTGTGTTAGCCTTTTTAATTGAATAAATTGGTATTTTTTTGGAGCTTTAGTGTTGCTGCCTTTTTGAATATAAACATTACATTGAAAAAATATTTATTTATTTATTTATTTGTTTATTTGTTTGTTATTATGAGTTTATCAGTTATCATTATCATATTATCAGTTTATTTTTTACAATTTATCTGTTTGCATTGGTAGATTTTAATTACAATACTTACCTTTAACCCTTTGTCATAAAAGTTGGAAAATCTTGTAATAACCCCCAGTAACACGCCAGGGTTTTTCCAAAAAGTATTTCAATGACTGCCTTATAAAGGGTTAAATTGTTTCTCCATTTCAGTAGCACGTGCAAATGCCAAACCTGATGGTTCTAGTTAAATTTTCTGAAGGTTACAACAGAGCCTCAATCCATCAACATAAACATTTTATTCATTCAGAAATATAAAAGCACGTACTTTCAGATTTATAAAGTGACAGAGAAATATCTCAAATTGCTTTTGTAAAAAACTTACATTCTAATACACAAAAATGCCTTATTTGCATATATAAACATGACATTTATTTTAAAAATCCTTACATTCTCCAGTAGTGTCGTGCCTTAAAATAACAAAAATTAAAAAAGTTGCATGCTCAGACAACACATTTCAAGAGCTTGGCCAAAACGAAGCCCAGAAACCATCAGAGAGAATGAATAATAAAGACAGTGATCGACCGTGAGTTATTACCATATCAATGATCTGCGAGAGGGTGATCTGCTGGGTGACATTAATGATGTTGTCCGTGTCCTCCACAGGTCTCAGCGCACTGGTGTAGTTCACAAATAAATCCTTAAGCAGCTTGAATGCATATCTGCCCTGGGCACACAAACACACTGGCGAACAGGAAGAGGAAAGTGGGAGAGCCAGTTTGTTTTATTTAGATTGATTAATCAATTAAGTGGCACAGTCAGGTGGGGTTGCTTGAATAAAATGGATGTCCTTGTATGCTTATTAAGCTTGTTTAGAATCCAGAGCTAATAAAGAATAATCTGAACACTTGAAGCATCTGTGCTTTATTTGCTCATTTTTCTTTGTAAGTAACCCATCAGTCATTCAACACTAACAGTAACTTTGGACATACAATAAATCTGGACAATTACTGTTATACCCCAAAGTATTTTACTAAACTAAGTATATTTGTTTCATGATGAAGAAAGTGAAAATCTTCCCAGTACTGATTTCCCAAATCAAATAATTATTATTAAAACTCGGATATGACAGCAGGGAAAACACACACACAAAAAAAATCATAATTCATTTTTTTAACGTTAAACCTTAAGAGGAGTTCATGCAGATTGGCATGAACACTGTGAATCAAAACACTGAAAACACTGTTAGCTGCTCAGGGCAAAAGTTCCCAACGCTGCACATCACATTGCATATTATTGGAATAAAGGAATTATGCTAAATCATGACTCGTTCTCAGGAAATGACTGACAAATCAACTGGCAAGTGATTCTGTTTCATGTGCTCACCAGCTTGGCTTTTAACTTGGCTCGGCTAGTGACCGAAAAAAACTATTTGCCCGGCCAATAGATAAAAATTATTCAGCATATAAATATGTAACATACAAATGTTAAAATGTATGTGAACACAAGCAGCCTCCAGGTGTTCATTTTCTTATTCCATCCTAACTGATTGTCATTTTGTCAAAAGATTGTAAAAAGTTTATCATGCAAAAAAAAATAAAAAGTATAACATTATATGCTGAGAAGGAAAAATCACAAAAACACATTATTGCCAGAATTAGTTTATTTTGCTCAAATTTCAAAGATTTATAAAATGATTAAAACTAGAGGTAACTCATATAGTTAATAACATATTAAAAAAAACTCTATTAGTTATTATAACTAATGTCTTTTATGTTTTTTACGATGACAGTACATTTTTAAATATTTTGCAGTATACTAGTTCTCAGGTACAATTTAAAGGCTTAACTAGGTTACTTAGGTTAACTAGGCTAAGTTAGATTATTTAGGAACATCATTGTACAACAGGGGCGACACGGTGGCACAGTGGGTAGCGCTGTCGCCTCACAGCAAGAAGGTCGCTGGTTTGAGCCTCGGCTGGGTCAGTTGCCATTTCTGTGTGGAGTTTACATGTTCTCCCCGTGTTCGCGTGGGTTTCCTCCAGGTGCTCCGGTTTCCCTCTGAGTCCAGAGACATGTGCTGTAGGTGAATTGGGTAAGCTAACTTGTCCGTAGTGTATGTGTGTATGTCATGGTTAGGCCCACACGGAATCTGTGTGCGCAAAATCCGCTGATTTTTAGCCTATCATTGAGTCTATGTATTTACTTGTGTAAATGTATATTTATTCAGCTTTTAAATTAATTTTACTAATATTATTGTGAAATAATAATAGTAATATTAAAATGTTCATATGATTTATGTACAACACAGCTTGTAAAGTAATATTTTCTGTCTTTTAGTAGGTATATTATATGAGACTTGCTTTGTTTACCAAATAAGTGGATCTAATTGGATTTGCATTGTAAACATTAAATAAAAGTTAAAAGGGTATTATTTTTTATTTCATATATTAAGTTTACGATACTCCTAAAACCCTTTCGCATTAATCCGCAGATTTTTTAATAAAATTCTCCGCAGAAATCGCAAAAAATGTGCGCAGATTCTGTCTGGCCCTAGTCATGGTCCTCCAGGTTGAGTGTTGGGCTAACAACCCAAATCATAAAAACAAGATGTTACGAAAACACCAACATGGTGCGGCTAAATATCAACTTCGATATAAATGGCCCTGGGAGTAAATAAATATTGTACAACAGTGGTTCATTCTGTAGCCAATTTAAAAATATATACATTTCTTAAGGGGGCTAATTATTTTGACCTTAAATTAAAAATGTTAAAAATAGCTTTTATTCCAGCCAAACCAAAAGCAAAAAAGTGTTCTCCAGAAGAAGAAACATTAGAGAAAATACTGTGTATATTTCCTTCCTCTCTTAAACATCACTTTGGAAATATTTGAATAAGAATTAAAATTTTACAGTAATGTAGAATGTGTCTGGAGTGGGTCGACCTTGAGCACTCCAGTTATATGGCTGTTACAGCCCATGGTTGAACTTTTGAATCATATTTAGAATAAAGTAATAATATAGAGATAACTTGTAATGTGGATATATATTATGTGTGTGACAGTGGATTCTGCCCATTCAAAATGTGACAGTGCTCAGTTTTTTTGTATACTTCTTTGTTTGCTTTTTTAGTAACCAGCAGGGTGTTGAACAGCAGTTCTAACCTATAAACTCTGTATTTTTTTGGCAGCCAGCTCATCTCAGGATGGCCTGATGCCTCAAGCATGATTAATGAGTGCGCTAAAGGACTTCACCAGTGCCAGAAACAGGAGATCTACAATAACCCTTCCCACTGTACCCCATATATTTGTATGAACTACTGCCATGCCAAGTGCAGAAGCTGAACTGGTGAACAAAGCGTGTTTCCTCAATTACTCTCTCCTGTTCCCCGAGGATGAGTGTGGTCAGCGCTTTCACCCCCGAATCAATTGACTCCAAGTGCCAAACAAAATCGCGCTCTAATGAAAGACTAAAATGGCCGTGGTGTGAAAAGGATGTGTGTGTGATCCAGCTGGCAGCACTGCAGTTCTGCACCATCAACTGAGCGAGTGTGCAGAAAGTATCAGACTCTTGTGATCAAATCACTTGTGCTAAATATTTAGACAAAAAATTTAAAAATGTTTTACGGACTGTGGTCCTTATAAAGTACAGTTACTCTGCTATATATATATATATATATATATATATATTAAGGTAGTAAATTTAATATTGACTATTTTATTTTCATAAAAGGTCATTAAAAGTATAAATTTCATAGCATGTGTGTGAACTTAAGCACAGTTATGAGCACAAATGTGTAAATTACAAATCCTTCATAAATTCTATCCATAATATACAGTAATGGACCATGGATACCAAATATGATCGACTGCTTGTGAGGGACCCCATCCTAAAATGTACGTCATCTGTATATAGTTTCTTTTAGAAATATCCAAACTATTCTATGAGAAATACTATTATAAATGGGTCTAAACATTATTGAGACAATTATTAGGATACATTTTCAAATTGTTCTACAGTAAATAATCATTTATTTATACAAACATTTACTTATTTTATATTGATTATTATGCATATTAATTACATTTTTAATTATTCGGTTATTTTCATTACTTTAATTAATTTTTTTTATTTATAATCGATTAGTTTAACTGTCATTTATTGCAAATTTTTCTGAATAAAATGACTGATTTATTTAATGACTATTATCATTTGTTTATTATTAATATTTCACAGAAGCTCCATTACTGCACCATTAATATTAACTGATAAACGCACCTCCAATGGGATTTTCCGATGGAAATTCTATATGTCTACACACAAGTTGTGTGAATCTTTTGAAGGGAAAATGTGGTTTGCTGTAAATAAGATTTTAATTCAGCATATTTTGTCTTTATCATAGTTTATTTGCATAAGTGCTCATTAAAACACATATTTCATATTTTATCAACTCTTGCAACTCGCAAATTAAACTGTAAAAAAAATTGTCTAACTCCAAGTTATGTTGTTTAAACTTAAGATATAATCGACAAATGACACACACACACACACACACACACACAAAATCATATTTAAGATGCGCTCGTTCTTACCTGGAATAAAACCAGCGGTGACAATCAAGTAGAAAGAAGCCAAAATGACACGTGGATTCATTTTGTGTCGCCAATGAGGAATAAAATCTCTTGTATGCTCACTTGAACGCAGATGCAGCATTTCTCAGGTATTCCCATAGTTCAGTTTCGTCCTGTTACCGGGCGGTTTAACATCCATGCGTAAAGTGTGCCAGTTTACAGTAGTGATGATGACGTAGCCGAGTAACTGTAATACAGAGAGAAATGATCAACTACAGCTTAAGGCAAAGTCCTGTCCTGTGGTAAACGTAAGTGGGGCCGTTGTGGTATATACTAAGCGTGTAGTACTGCAGACAAGATTGCTGACAGGACGTAAAATATGAAATATTACAATGGTGAGTGCGAAAGAAAGTGTATTGTGCCATCTCTGGCTATTCAATTTCTTATTTTAGGATTATGTATTCTTTCTATCTGATGTTTTGACATTTTCGTCATCCATGTCAGACACAAGTATAAGCTATTCGCTTTAATTAGAGCCATGTAACAGTTTAGCAGTATATTAGTGCTTAATTCAAAATTGAAAACAAAATTTTAATTCAAAGCATTTAACAAAATACAAGGATAAATACACTGGAACCTTTTTAGAAATTAAAGTACTTTATTCATGGTTTATAAAAGAATTGAGCACATTCATGCACAGAAATAACCAGACAGCCACAAACACGCATCCATTCAAAGAGCAAAACCTTAATTATCTGAAGCACAATCTGTCATAAACCAAGTGTAATGTTTACAATGTTTTCAGAAAATAAACATTACAGCAAACAAGCATGTTACTAATGGCCAAAGCATTTGTGGCACTTATGAGAAAAAAAGAAAAGAAAACCTGAGGATGAAGGGTTCGCACAATGCTGTAATTACATCAGCGAAACCCAATCCCAGAAGAGCTGTCAGGTTGACTTTGATTAAAGTTTTATAAGAATCGCCAGTCTCATATTTAACACTTTAGAAACCTCAAAATATATTTCTGTCAACGTCTTTGACCAATAGCACTGAATTTATTTAGTTTTACACTAGGCAAACCTTTTGCAATAAGGTTTTCCAGAAAACCCTACAAAAATAGAGATATGCCCACGTTTACACTTTAATGTTGCCATATATTTTTGGTGTCATTTTAAATAACAAATGCTTAGTCTAAACAGAAACAAAAAAAAGACCAAACCTTTTTACAAGCCAGGTTGCGCAATCTTTATCATTTACACCCACAGAAGCACGCTAGCAACTTATAGACTAAGGCAGTCCATGGGAACAATAAAAATACTGTACTTACAAAAGATATACATACGGTTACGTTAAGATTTAAAAACACTATGAGTGAAAAGGCTGGTCAAAAGAACACATTCCCACTTGTTATGTCTATATGAAATGTTTTGTGGCCAGAGTACAATCTAGGGTCTGAACACAAGTTAGACAAATATGTATTTGAGCTCTGAACAGACCAAATTGATACTTCACAATTTAAGTTTGTGATGCAATAGACAGAATGTAAAGTTCTCAATGTCCTCAGGTAGACTAAATGAACAGGTGTATTCAAAAAGATACTTTAATTATTAAAGACACTCATACAAATCATGTCTATGACTACAAAACAGAATTTGGAGAGGGAAAAAAAAACCACACAAGGGAATGCTTTATTCACAAGTTTTGTGCCTAAATATGCCTCAAAAGTTCAACCATGGCCTGAAACAGCCATATATAATAGGAGTGCGCAAGGTCGACCCACTCTAGACTCGTGTTACTTCTTTGCAACTGATTGAGAAACTCATATCTTGCTATTCAGTGACTGACAACATACTCTTGCAGGTATGACTGAGTAAGGCTGCGGAGCTCTTCCAAAGTATAGTCCTCGGGCATGGGCAGACGACCAATATGTGGAGCAAGCTGACAAAGAGGGATGTGTCGGGGGTCTGGGGTGCCTTCACCACCCTGCTGGAGACTCGGGACCACCCGGAGGATGTTAGCCACACGTTTGGCCATCTCTGGAAGTGGAGAGCAAAAGAGACACTTGGTCAAAAACTGGATCAAAATTGTGTGGATTCATATTCTTAATGTTAAGCATTGAGAAACTTAATTACTGGCGCCATTAATTTATGAAATTAGTACAAGTTAACTTTCACGCAACAGTTTACTTTTTATACTAGACGGGTTGTTCTATGCTCGTTTCTGATTGGTTGACAAACTTTAAAAGACGTGGAAGAATTTGAAAGGTTTTGACCACATTACAGGTCCATTATTTCAGTTTTTTCTAAGATTCTTACAGCCTACAATAGGACGGTGATTTTCATGTATATTTTATCAGTAAAGCCGGTTCTACTAAAGCTCCAGCTTGGGCTTTCAGTTGGAGCAGTATTTACTACACATTAAGGCTGCATGATACTGGAATGATATACGATACTGTTATATTGGAGTTTTATGATAACAATATTACTTGTAACATATCCCTAGTAAAATATATTTTTATTTTTAAACCACTCATAGCGATCAATCTTAAGTCAGTTCAATGATGTGACACATTGAAGTGAAAGTGAAAATGTGTGCATCATATTCCAAAGATAAAATGGCGTGCCATCAGTTAAACTCTCAAAGTGCTGTTAAATATTTTCACACCTGATTGAGCAAGTCTGTCTTTAGCTTTAGAGCAGGGGAGGAGCTCTATTCTACTGCAGAGAGACGTCACTTCTATGTGCAGCCGCTCCAGCTCATAACCTGGGCTTTCCATCTAGAGAAAAGCAGAAAGCAATCATGTTAGGACTAGATTTTTAAACATTCATTCCAGTTAAGATGAATATTTTCAGTGCAACAGGATACCTGTTGAATGTCCTGCAGCGTCTGAATAACATGAATGTAATCAAGGTAGACCCTTCCAGAAGTGTCCCAGCCCTGAATATGAACACTGCGCTCTGGCACTGCCAAACCCTCTAGGAATTCCAGGAGGTACTTATGATTATCATTAATGATGCAGTCTAAGGGGGGGGCGGGGGGCAAGAAACAAAAGATTAGGCAAGCTTTTATCCACAACACACCATTAACTTATACAGAAATACGAAGATATTTCTAAGTTACAGCTTGGACAAAAATTCTACTTCAAATGCCTTTTAAAATGTATACACAAGTCAAACTTAAAAATTTACATACAAACTGGTTACATAACTCTGTTTTAGGGTTTAAACAATACAAACTGTTGCTGAGTTAGGTTTCCTTCATATATCCACCATAAACAAAATATGGCAAAATATTAAAGTAATACAGTGCATATTCATGTTTTTTGCTTTTAGTGTGCAATACAGCAAAAGAAAAAGGTTCAACTACACTCTTTTAATCATTTGTGCACTCTATTGACGAGATGACAATGCAACCAAAAACTGAAACGCTTTTTTTCTCTCTCCAAGATTCACGTCTACAGGAACGTTTTTCAAAACATTCCACATTAAACACAAGCAAGCATAATGTATATCAAGTTTCCCAATTTTGGCTAATAAATGTGTGAGCAGCCCTTACAACACAGAGCAGAACAAGAACTGAATTAAAGGTGCAGTATGTAAGTTTGACACCCAGTGATTGAACTAGATATTGCATTCCTGGATCAAAACAAAAGCAAACACAGGTTGCCAGATAGAGGACCAAAAGGAGCGAGTCTGACGATAGAGCCTAAAGGCTGATTTAAATTGTGTTCTAAATTAAAGCAATGGCACGCGATAGAACAAAAACACCTTTTATTACGGTAAATATTCCTTCTAACCAACACCTCAATTTGATATACTAGAAACGGCTTTTATATCTTGCAGCTGAACAACAGAAAACTGACAATGATCACCTCAGGTACACCTCATGTGTTAAATACTAACAATTTGAGTTTGAATGACATTTATTGCCATACTACTGAAAGCAGCAGCAGCAGACAGTTTCTCTCACATCTTGAAAATAAAATAAAGCGTTTAAAATCGAACTTTAGAACTTTGACTCAAAACCAACACATGGTGATTCAGCATGTACATTTAATAATTTACGTTTAATATCCATTAATTAGATTATAAACCTTACCATTTCATGAGTGAGTGTAGTATTCTGTGCTTCAGAATGGCTGTATTTAGATTTCTGTCGTGTTTCGTCTGGTGCAAACAGCCAAATTGCTTATCACTGCAAATCTCATCATGTAGCGTGTTGTTAGGACACGGGGTTACAATGTAACCTGCTCCCCTAATGTTTACGCTCGTAATATTTATATTATTTGCCAATTAATAACCTCATGTGGAACTCTGAATCTGCATCTCATTTCGGAGTCTGCTATGGTCACATTTCGGTCACGAGCGCATGCTTTGAGAGCCTGTCTGAATGAATGAATGAATGAAATACGCCATCTTCCATCAAGGCAACCCGGGGTGCTGAAATATTGGAGGTGCTCTGATCAGTATTTTTGGGGCCGATCATCGATTAGTGATCAGTTGAAGCCATATCGGCCAATACAGATACCAATCACCGATTACATGGGCTAATTGAAGCCTTTTATTAATCATGTTTTTATAAATGTATATTACAAGTATTATATGACAACTGAATTTATTGACAAGCAACATACTAACCTAAAACATAGCAGCCTGTGCTTGGTTAGCTAATAAGAACAGTTTAGGGCAGAAATGTCCAAACTAGGGCTCACAGGTCAAAGTTGGCCCATGATAACCTTTGATTTGGCCCTACATGCCCTCTGAGAAGAGAGGCAGAATGTTGGGGGTAATGCATTTAATATACAGTCATTTCTAATTTTAACGTAACCTCTCATTTATTTGATTTATTGTTAAGCTACAGAAAGTATATTTACATTAAATGTTTCAATTAAATGTTGTGAATGAATCAGATTGTTTTAATGAACATACTGTTGCTCAACGGATAGAGCACAATTCAGAAGTCATTGGTGAGTAAATCAAGGAAAAGGCAGGTGCAGCTTCACATTAAACGCCATTGTGTTATGAATTGATTACTTATGTTTTCATTATAATAGATTCATTATAAAATGTAAAAAATATATTCAAACCTGAGGCAAGATGCTGGATGACCAGTCGATGGCAGTGATTCCAGTAGCCGGCCTTGTAAAGGTGCAAGGCTTCACGATGTTTGTCTCCCTCTCTGCAGGCACGGATGGCCTTGGCTTGATGGATCCACTGGATGGGGATCAGCAGCTTTTCAGTAAGAAACTGCTCCTTCTCCATCGACTCTTCTGTCTCTTCGAGGGAGCAGTGTAAGCAGAGCATTTTCCTTACTGCACTCTCTCTACGTCTGCAAACACAGTCAAAAAATATATATAAACCACCACATTTAAAGTCACATAACACACCATGACATAAAACCAAACTAACTGAGCACTCTAAAGAGAACACACTTACCCAGAGTCTGTAATGTGCAGCAACACAAAGATGGCCATTTCCCATAATCCCGCACTCTCCAGCTGGGCAGCATAGCTGGCGTGCAGCAGGCCCTGGCATGAGGTCGCCAGGTGGTTGTAGTTAAGAGCCTGCAGCACATTCCAGAGGTGCCAGCTCAGCCGATAGTCCAGACGATCAGCAGTCACTGTGCTGGGATCAAGCAGCTGTTGTAAGCTGTAGTGCCTGATGGGAACAGGGTCAAGAGGACAAAAATCAAAGTCATCCCATGTAGATGCAGACATATGGTCAACAAAACCAGGAACTAACAGTTACAAACCTGTCGCTGTAAAGTTTAAGCAGGTGGAAGCAGATGTCATAGAGTGGCTTTTTGGATTCGATCTCATCCATGTCTTCATCCAAACCCAACACCTCAAGTTCATCTATATAGGGAGGTAAAGGAGGGCCAGCATACCTTTTCACTGCCTCTGAACCCTGAAAAACACAAGTTCAGTTAACATAGCATTAATGAATTTATCATTTATGTTCATGATCAATTACACATCTGATCAAAATCAGAAGAATCTCTCAAGGAAATTCTGAAACTAAGCTGTGGTTCGTTTAATCTGCCCTAGAATACTGTAATGGTACATAATTCTATTATAAGTAAACCAATTTCTTCAAAAACAATTATCTAATTTTTATTCTTTTAGCCTCTAAAATTATTTTATTTCAGTGACTGAAATAAATTATTTTATTTAAGAAAACATTACAGTGTTTAAACATTACATGTCCATAACAGCCCTCAGACAGAACAGGCAGGTTGTTGATGAACCACAGAGCAAAGTGTGGATGCGCTGTCCTTAAAGGATGTGCCCTTGAACTGATTTTACACACCTTTAAATCAGCATCAAATATTTTTAAATTCGGAGTCAAAGTTTTATTTTAATTTTATTCTTGTTGTAGGGGGCAGTAAGGTACTTTTATTTTAAGAAATTGAAAATAAATTCCATAAAGGATGCATTAAGAAAGGCATGACCTTCCTCAGTCACAATCTTATTCATACATGCAATGGACTCATTTTGCCCCAGCCAGAACACGCTCTATTAATAACGAGGAAATAATACAGTTTAATCATGCGCATGAGTGTTTGTGCTATACATACATATACATATATAATGCCAGTGACACCAACTTCCCAAGATGTGGCCCTTTAAGATGCTCATGTTACAACGTAAACAAAGCATCAATTTATGTGACCTCTGTCTAAAGTATTGCCGCATTTTTTATGTTGTGGTTCTGACACATTTTCCAGAAACAGCAGCAGCTGCCATTATTCAAAATGAGAGTAAACATGACGTATCGATGCTTTTCACCCACATAGATGTATTTACATTGGTGATCTAATTGATACAGTCATTAATTGCAATTACAGGAATAAATGTCAAAATAGAAATGCACCTGAAATGCTGATTCATATTTGGTGAGAGCATCAGCTACAGAGGCAGTGGGAGGCAGCATGTACCACAGATGAACAGCAACACACCTTTTCCAGTCCAGCTCGGAACATACGTTTATACAACAGTCTGTAGACTGCCACACCTTTATTCAAAATAAATAAATAAATAAATTATAAAATACGTAATAGTCATTAAACAGTTTAAATCTAAAATCTACATCTAGATTATCTGGTATTTTATGTACTTACTGGTTTGCCTGCAAGCAAAGCAAATATTCGCAGCCTCTCCTCCTCTATGAAGGAGTCCGTCTGCATCCTGTTCCAGTCTGTGAGCTGCAGAGCCAATAGATCACGACAAAACTGAGAGCCCACAGCCTGAGACAGCATCAAAGAAAGCCGATGGTCCCCTGTACAAACACACAGAAACACAAACAGCCTTTACTAGAAACACTAATGCTGTTGTACACATCACAACTAGACATTAGGCATTACTGAAAACAAATAAAATGTGCACCCTCACCACTCTTCTGGGACAGTTTGCAGGCCTTGCTGATGCAGTGGCCAGTGAGGTAACTGAATACGGCCTCTGCATGGCTGCGCTGAAGGGCTCGGCCCACCTCCTCCTCAATGCAGTTGGCTGCACAATCAGACAGCCAGTGTGAGAAGCTCCTCCGCCTCTCAAGCTGCTGCTGGTAGTCTGAATAGTGCTCAGTGTCCAGGTCACGGTCAACAAGTCGACCCCACAGAGCAGCACACAAAGTCCAAACTTGCTTCCAATGCGCCAGGCCAGCTGATGTGGGGAAATAGTCAAATAAGAAGCAGGCATTTAAGTTATTAATCTAGACACTCGGGCATACACATACATGCATGCATACCACACATAAATAATTATGAAAATAGAAAAACAATGACACTAATAATATTAATAACCAAGACAACAATAAAATAATGACAAAAACAAAAAATATAAATACTACACACAAACTCTGTCTATTTTACATTTCAAACATCCATCTTTCAGACAAATCATTCTAATATGCAGATTTGGTGATAGAAAACATCTTGCAATGAATGCTGAAAACAATTCTCTCTCAAGATTGTTTTGGAATTTTTTCATAATTCTTTGATGAGGTTAATAGAACAGCCCTACATTAAACTGAAATCTTTTGTAACATTTAAAATGTGAAGTGTTGCCATTTAACTCATAATAAAAATACTTATTTCTCTCTCAAAACAAACTCCTGCTCCCTAAAGTTTTGAATGGCAACACACACATTAACATAAAATAATTTTCTTAAGATTCATCAGTCCAAAATAAAAAAACCTGCATACCATCACTTCCTCCAATATCTTTGTTGACCTCCACAATCCACTCGGCGTATCCATGCAGAGCATCCACTCCTCCTGCTGGCTGGATGAAGGGACAGGGCTCCTCTGTGTTGATTGTGCTGTGCTTCAGACCGATCTCCAGTGGCCTGAGGTACAGAGAAAGGCTCTCCAACGACTGCTTGGGCTCCAGGCCGACCACCTGCTCCACACGCACTTTAAACGGACTTTCAGTGATTCTGGTATGATTCAAAAAATGAGAGAATTACTTCTGCCATGTTTAAAGGGATAGTTTACCCAAAAATAAAAATCGTCCTAACCCTTAACTTGTTCAACAGAAGAACAAAATTCAGATAGCTTTTGAATACAAAAGAAGATACTTTGGAAAATGCTGGTAGCTGGCACCCATTGACTTCCATAGTATTGGTTTGTCCTGCTATGAAAGTCAATGGGTCCCAGCGACCAGCATTCTTTAAAATATCTTTTTGCGTTCAACAGAAGAAACTCATAAATGGTGAAAAAAAACACGATGATGAGAGTAGATGATGAGGTAATTTTCATTTTTGGTGAAATAAACAATTAATGCAAGACACTGCAAGTGAATAATTTATATATAAAAACTTTACCATACAAGTAGATTAATTTGAATACATCAACAAAAACAAAAAAAGGAAACATTTTTTAAAACAATATTTCTAAATGCATTTTTATTCAATGCTTTACAATGTCAACCGAAGAGAGAGAGAGGGTATCATAAAGAGAGGGTGGGACAGAGTAGCTCCTCCCAAAAACAACCAAAAGCATTTTGATTTATCACTGCTCTTCCAGTGAAAGTGGTTAATCTCAAGCGCATCAAATGAGCTGCACCTTGAAGGCATGTCAGATACTAGAGAGCATTTGATTGGTCACGATTTAATGAGAAACTGAAGTATGAGGTGATGTGAATAGAACTGTTGATCCATTTAGGCGAAAGTGACAAACTACAAGCTTTGTGTGTTTATATTAATTTTATATATTCCAAATGCAAATTGTCACTGTTGTGGTGCGCACTAGCTTATAGACATCCTAAAAACAATACTGATACTAACATCTACAAAACTTTAATTTTAATTTTATGGGAACTTTAATCACATTTATTCTAGTTTGCGAACAATTCTACAACAACAAAAAAAAAAATCTAAACAATATATAAAGTCAGGTTCAAAATAGGTTCATAAAGCAGCTAAACTTACGGTTTGGTCTTGGTTGGTTTGGGTAAGAATCCAAACCCCAGGTTCTCTGCTGCCGGCTCCTTCACTCCGTCTGTGACACTGAGTTGATCTCCACTGTGCACAAGTGTCCAGTTTGGCCCCCAGCCCACTCTGAAAGACCGGCCTCTGAACAGAGCTGCGTCCATAAGCAGACGACCTTTGCCTAGAGTTATAGAGTCCTGCAGAGGGACGGGACCCCGAAGCCTGCGGGCCCCTACAGTGCGAAGAGTAGGTTCTGGAGGAGGGGCTGGCAGCAGAAAGGATGGACCCAGGGATGGCCATGGGGCTTCTGATACCAGTGACTTGTTCAGCTTCTGAGTTATTCCACCAAATGGAGTCTCTGGCAACTGGGAAAAGAGGCCTCCTCCTGAGGTGAACTTGGTTTGCAATAGGGCTCCAACTATAATGAAAAAACTGAATTTCAGACATGTTTTACACTAACATGGGGAAATTATGGAACTGCTGAAAAAAATTATGATGTCACACATCATATATAAAATACGCAGATTTGCCATTTCAAGACGTTTCTATTTTGACAGTTGAAAGTTAATCTTGTCGAAACAGTGATATACATCTATTTAATATTGTGGGTTAAGGGTTTAAGTATGTGAAAATATTTATAGCATGGATGCATTAAATTGATCAATAGTGACAAATAAGGCCTGAAAGATTTCAAATAAATGCCATTCTTTTGAATTTACTGTTCATCCAAAAAGAAAGGATTTCCACAAAAATATTAAGCTGCACATCTTCTCAACATTAATAATAAGTACCATATATGATAACAGAGTGCCAATAATAATAATAATAATAATAATAATAATAATAATAATAATAATAATAATAATAATAATAATAATAATAATTAGACATTCAATAATTCAATATAACGTGATAATGAGCATGCACTACATTGATATTATTGAACAAACATTTGTTTATAGATTTAGAGTGCCACTGAAGAATACTCAGATTGTTGTATTTCCAGTGGTTGTTCACCACAGCACCAAATGCTTAAAGACTGAATAGGCCATTTATTTTGAAAACATTAACATAGACATACTAATGTGGTAAATTTAGTTCAGGCAATTAATTTATCTTAAGGTTAATGTATTTGTTAATGCGCAAAAATGCATTAAAATGTTTTTTTAAATTGAGTTACCAAAACAAATTCTGTAGAATTAGTTTATTTTAACAACTATAATATGGCCATTTGACTTTTATATGAGACTTTTAATGCATTAACTAATGTTTACGAATGAGATTTTATTCTAAAAGTGGTATCTGGTTAGACTTTATCATTATAAAACATTTACACACTCTTAACATGTATATACAATAAAGCAATAGACTAAGTATTTTTGGGTTATTATACCCATTAATGTGATCTTTTCTTGCAACTTAAGATCAATATACCGATAATACCATATATCATGATAAAAGCTTCAACTGATCGCCACAAAATTTGATACCGGCAGAATCATACAGCAAAAATATTTTCTAAACCATTATATGACTCTGAAAAAATACACAAAGCAATAGAAAACAAATTTTTGCTACTTGTTAGTTCCAAACTTTTAAATAATATAATTTGTAAACTGAAGCAGACTGTCATACTTGATGGCCGACCAGCTCCAGAAAGCAAAAGTTTGGTTGAAGCCACATCTTGAATGAGCTTTGAAGATGCGTGCTCTTGAAACATGTCACACTCATCATCGTCTGCAAACAGAGAGGCCTTCATAATCTGTATGAAACACAAATCAACATTTCATTAACGACAGAAATGTGACTTTTTTTTTTGCAATCAAAGAAAGAATTACACACACAAACACTACCTGTAAAGTATGCGGGTTGATGCCCATAGAGGAAGCCATCTGGCTGGATGCAGACACGGGCTCGTGCTCGGTAGGAGTCTCAGATCTCAGCTTGTTCTCGTCGAAAGAAGTTCTTTCTCCATCCTCATCACCCAAAATACTCTCAGCCGGGTGCTCTTGTGTAATGTCAGCCATGTCACTGTCCAACTCCGACACACGGCTGAGCAGCTCAAGAACTGCAGTGCTCTATACATGCACACAAAGAGATCAAGTCAGATGTTCGTTCTTGATCTGAGTGCAGAGTACAGTGCTGGATCATCTTAAAACTGAAGCTATTATCACTTCTACCAGACATGAGGTCTACTTTTAAACAATAGTAAATCATCAAAAACACTGCTATGAAAGCATTATGTACCCATAAAACGTCCTGACACAAACATTTCAGCTTTATTATACTTTTATTTGTCAAAGAAATACATGGGAATATCAAATAAGTCCACACAATCATTCATACAATTTTCCACTATCATACTTCTAAATAAAACATTCTGAAGCTCAATTGTAGAATCTCTCAAAATCACCTGTTAAAAATGAAACTAGAACACATCTGGTCAAGCAAATCCCTATACAAACATACAAATATATGTCATAATTTGGCTAATATAAAGAAACAATGCTTGTCTGCATTCCATTCAAAGTATTTTATTAAAAACACAATGAGAAACACCCTTTTATCATTCTTTCAAAACAAAGCAGTATTTTTATGAAAGAAAATGTTAAAACAATATTTCACTGCAAGTTAAAGATCTAGTCTTTAAAAATCAAAGCACCTGCCAATTCCAACTGCAAAGAACAAGCTGCTTAAACTATAAATATTAGATAAAAGGTAGCTCCCCTTTCTTTGTAAACTCTTAATATTTAAAATGTTTGCACAGCATTTCAGTAACTCCCAATCTCTTGGCATCACAGCTGAGAAGCATTTGAACCACTAAATCTTTGCTTTTCCCCCGCTGCTAAATCTTTGCTCTTCTGCACTGTGGGAAAGCACAGCAGGTACGAGTGAACTGGAATAGCCCCTGGAAACCAATGTGTGTCAGACCCAGTGCTCCTCAGTCTACCTGAGCCTGTGGCGCCACCTGCTGCTGGGTCAGTGGAAGCCCAGGAGGAACCGATGTCTTCAGCTTCTTCAGGTCGAGCTTGGCTGGAGGAATTTCCTCCTCTTCATCAGATTCCTGCAAGCCATACTTTGAGAAGTGGGCCACCTGTAGAGGAGATTTCAGGTTACATTCAAACAATACATGAGAAGAGCATAATTTAAAAAAAAAAAATCAGTCAGAAACATAAAACATAAAACGAGACTGAGAAATTTTTTTGGAAATAACTCTCTTAGAGTTTTTAATCCACTCAACCAATCTCCGGGTCTGGCAGGAGCACTGTTAGCTTAGCATACATAATTAAATCGTATTAGACAATTAGAATTTCATTCAAAAAAAAAAAAAACATTAATAATTTTCCTTTTTAAAGCTTGACTTCTTTTCTAGGTCAATATGGCTACAGCAGGCGTGATATTAAAGGTGCGGTAGGTGATTGCTCTCAAACATGTTTTGTTGTGCTGGTTGAAGGTCTCTTCATATTCCAATAGTAATGATTAAAGTAAATTATCTAAATGTATTTATATCCATTTGTATATTCTGGGTAAGACATAAAACTAAAAAAATGTTCATCCAATTAAATATCGTCACGCCGACATTTCCTATAATTCTGATAAGTAGCCCAACCTGTCGTCAACAAACGTATTTAAAAGTTTTAAAACTACTTTAGTCACGCAGAGCTGAAGTAGATTGTGTTGTATTATGAATGGGTTATGTGCACAAGTGTTGTTCAGCCACTGAAATCTTCCAGCGAAAGATCGATGTGACTATTTATATATGTTTCATAAGGGACCTTTTACAGCATCGATAATGTAGATTTTTATTTAGCTTAACAACAAAACATAGGTAAAAGGCACTATTTTTATATGGCACTATGACCTGCTTTACTGAGGCGAAAATGGTCTTATATTAACATTGGTTGACAGCCTGTGCTCCCTATATTGTTTACCATGCTACTTTGAATATTTGCTCTGAAATAGCATGCAAGTATGGCTTAGTAATAAGTGTAATTCCTGCACCCCGCCAGCCAACCACTAAATATGACATGAACTAGTGGGTTTTCTGCTGTCATCTTTAAGTTGTGTGCGTTCGTGTTTCAAGAGGCGTGACCAGTTAGCATTTTGGCAGATCACCTACTGCACCTTTAATGCAGTACATGAAAATAGTCCACAGCTTGGTAACTAAATAACTGCTCTGCAAAACAATCAGGACACGGCAGAAAAATGTCTTGATCATTACGCCAGAACGAGTATAGTTCTTAGCCATATCAGCCTAGAAAATAGAACTTCTTATTTTTCATCAATCTTAGTACGCGAGTAAAAAGTCGAGCTTTAAATAGGAACATTTTCAAAACTTTGAGCAAGATGCTAATAGTCTAATCTGATTCAATGATTTATGCTAAGCTAATGTAAAAGTGCTTCGACAGATCTTTAACAGAAGGTGTTCAGTTCGGGTAGATGTTCATACCTCAAAGACCCAAGAGCCAGTTTCTGGCCGGTACTCCAAGAAGCGGGCCCCCTGTTTGCGCGAAGCTGCTTCAAGCCGACCCTCATAGTTCATCTCAATTAGCCTATCTGGACTCTTGATCTGACAGCATGTTGTCTTGTCATTGGGCCACACTCCATCTAGAGTCACCTCAGCACGTCTGCAAATTTTAAGAAACAATGTGATGTTGATAAAGAGAATAAGGAGAAGCACAATTAAGGACAGGTATTATTTCAAAATCCAAAGGGGGATAAAAACCTTACAGGGATAGTTCAGTTATATGGTCAAGGGTCACATTTTTTAAATCCTAACTGTGAGTGAAAATCTAAAGCATTCACAATACCTGTTTAGTCCCTCTCCAACGGAAGGCTTGTCTTTGTCATCAGGGTACACTATTATCTCCTTGCGTCTGAAGTGTACAATCTCATCCAGAATCATGTTGGTAAGATTAACTTCACCAGGGAAGAAAACTGACCCATAGCCTGTAAAAAAACAACAACAAAAAAAACAGGACCAAGACACATTATTACATCATGCGCCACTGCATTATTCAAACATCATTCGTTCTTTTGCTCATGCAATAGTTTTACCTTTTCTGCCAATGGTGAAGTTCTCAACAATACACTCCCCGTTCTCATTCAGCATCTTTCCCAGCTCTTCCATCGAAGGGATGGTGTAGTAGCCAACGCGGCTAAGAACTATACCTGAAAGCAGACATATGACGATATTCAATATTCAATAATATATTGTGATAATGAACATGCAAAATAAATACAGTGAACAATTATTAAAATCTTTAGAGAATTTTAGGAATGTTTAGACTGTTGTATTTCAGTGGTTTTTAAAAATCACAGAACCAAACGACCAAGACATAATAGTCGATTTATTTTTAAACATTAAACATTTCAAAGTTAATCTAGTGTACAACATTGAAAATTCTGTGACTATTTATAGGCCTTTTGTTTGTTCACTGTACAGTAAGGTTACATAGTCCTGATAAAAACTACTAAAACATTTATTAATCTTAGCTGATGTTAATTTCTTAGTTAATGCCTAATAACATTAAAAACAAAAGTCAAAATTGTCTAATTAAAGAGTTAATAACTAATACAATTCTGTTATTTTTTATCAACTATCAATAATATTATCATTGTTGATTTTATGATATTATTATCATCATAAAATCATTTGTTAATGACACTTTATTTTAAAGCGTTACCAGTTTGTCATGCTTTTGCAATAAAATAGTGTAAAACTTGGGCTGCAACTAATGATTATTTTCATGATCGTTTAGTTGGGCGATTATTATTATTATTTCCCCAGCATTATTTCAGACAGCTTCCTCTTGCATCCACAGTTTAGTCCTGTTGGATGTGGGTCGTCCTTCTTGGTGGTTTGCTGACATTTCCCTGAATACCATGGCTCTTGACACATCAAAGACTTGCTGCCTTGGTCACATATGCGAACCAACAATTTGTCCTCTTTTGACCTCTGATATGTCACCCATAATGTTGTGTGCATTGCAGTATTTTAAACAAAACTCTGCTAATTAAACCTTCACACTCTGCTCTTATGGGTGGAATGTGCAATCAATGAAGATTGGCCACCAGGCTGGTCATATTTAGCCATGAAACCTCCAACCATAAATTGTACATACAACCCCTGTATATACAATAAAGCAATACACAAAGTATTCTATGGTTATTATACCTGTTAAAGTAACCTTTTTTGCAGCTTAGGTCAATAATATCATAATACTGTATATTGTGATAAAAGTTTCAGTAATTAAATCAAAACAAGAAAATTTCATCGTACCAGCTGGGTGAGGAGGTTTCTGAGCCTCCAGCTCCTCGTCTCTCTCCTCCTGAATGGAATCCTCTGCTAGAGAGATGTCTTCGCTGCTGGCCTCCAGCCCATTGCGATGACTGCCAGATCCCCGCAGGTTAAACTCAGAGATGGTGTCCTGAAGCAAGGGGCTGGGCTGGGCATGAGGAATGGGTTTGGTGATTGGGTTGGTGTAGAACTTTGAGACCTCCAGATCGTCCTCCCCTCTTCTCTCCATATTTGCTTCTCTGGGCTCGCCTTCATCCAAACTCAGACTGAAGTGAGAAAAAAAAATTATTAACATCTAGTTTCATCTTTATGAAGTGGTTAAAAATGGGTGAGCACTAACCTGAGCCCATTCTGTGGGTACTCTGAAGGAGAGGCCAAATCATCAGCCTCTCGGTTTAAAGAGTTGTTATACAGACTGCTGTTGTTCAGATTCTTCAACACAAGCTTCTTTATGCTCTTCCTGAAATATAATATGCAGACAGAAACACTTTAGTTATCGCACATGTAGTAGATGGAGTTATAAGGTCAGGTTCTTATTTAGATAACATTTATTTGAATTCCATGTCAACATTGAATGCTATAGTCATGGCAAAACAAATTACAGTACTACAAAATGTACAAAGTAGAAACTAAACAAGCAGTTTAACAAATGTAATTAGAGTTAAATAATATTTTGTTATGTGATACCAAATGCATAATCTTTTTTGAAGTCAGGATCTTACCTAGGCATGAATGCCCCATTGTTAAGAGAGAGTTCATCATCATCAAGCCCATCAAAGAGCTGAGATTTGGAAGAGCCTGAGGAAGAGAGCGCTTTGGGACGCACACGGGTGGCAGGACGAGGTGTGAGTTTGTATTGAGTTGGGGTAGTCAAGGCCTTCTGGGCAGCTGGATTTGTGGGCTTCAGACGCTAAGAGGGGGAAAAGAAAAGGTTCTTTTTTTTTGAGCCTCACACTAATTTAAATCAAACCTCAAATTTGGGCTACACAATTAAAATAAATCAAAAAGCACAGCACTGATATCTTGTGGTTTTAGCTTGAGTAACTTTCACAGCAATTTGGAACGCAACTTGCAGTTTTCCATTAATACAAGTATTGTTGTCATTTTTTGGCAAATACTTTTTATCCTACCATGAGATATTGCACTTGTTTTACCATGTATAATTTTATATGATTTGTTTTATTTTAGCTTCCTGTAATTATTCTGTAGCCATACATGTATAATAATAAAAAATAAATAAAAATACATACAAAAACAATTGCAAGTGCAATTGCAAGACTTTTTTTTTTTTACCCCTCACAAAATCATGCAGCCCTAATGAAGACAGGTGATGTAAAGTAAAAAGAAATCAAACCTCTTCCTTCTTTTTGGGGTCTGACAGTGGATTTCTGAAAAGGGGCGAGTCTCCAAAAGGTGAGTAGGCCAGCGCACTGATCTGCTGCTGGAGCACAGCCTGCTGAGCAGCTCCTGCACTGGGGTCAGTCAGCGCTGTGAACGAAACACAGTATACTGATTATTTACTTTACAAAGCAATCATCCACACATTAAGTACTCAACTTATCAACATGATTCAAGTCAGCTCTGGCAATTAATTCATTTCTAAAATATTTGCACTCACCAACAGGTTGTTGAGGAGCGCCAAAATTCAGAGTGCTGGCACCGGTGTTGAAGCCTCCTGCACCAAAAGTGCCCACTGAGCCCAAGGTGGAGCCCAGCTTGTTCTGGTTGTTCCCAAACAACGATGTTTGGCCAGTCCCTACACCTGAAAGTACAAATAAATACTTTGAAGGCATGTTTTAACTCTAGCAGTAACAAAAATGATAAAAACAATCTACATCCTAAACCATACCTCCTCCAAAGCCAGTACCCAATCCCGTTCCAAGGCCTGTTGCAGCAGTTTTGTTCCCAAAAAGGCCGCCACCAGCACCTGTAGCACCAAATCCTTAAAAAGACACAAACATTTGAAGTTTGGAATTTCTAGATAATAGGTACGCTATGGTGAAAATAAGTTGACCATTTTTTTCACCAATGCTGTAATGCAACAATTGATTTGTCCAGTGTTGACATCATACATACTTTGTTGTTAATACTCACCAAAGGTTGAGGTGTTCGTGTTGGTCCCAAGAGTGAGTGTAGGCTTATTTGCAAAAAGACCAGGGCCTGTGCCGAAAGAGGGTGCGCTAGTGGTGGTGGTGCCAAATCCTGCAGGCTTATTACCAAAAAGATTCTGTGAAATAAATATGAAACACAACCACTCAGAAAAACAATGCATGTATATTTCAAAAATAAATAATTGCTGCCTCTCGAGAAATTACCTGTGTGCCTACATTCCCAAAGCCAGTGTTAGTCTGACCGAAAATTCCTGTGCCAAAGCCTGTGGCAGTACTTGTGTTAGTGTTTCCAAACAGTCCTCCAGCCTGAGAGGCAGCCGTGTTGGCAAACAGCCCCTGCTACAAAATGATTAAAAATAAAAGTAAATCAAACACATAATTAATCTGATGTTATATAGTTAAGATAGACAAGTGATTTAAGATAGACATTTAAGCACTGTTTACACTATCAGGAACTTTGTAGCTGCCCTTCGCACCTGGGTGGCGACTGAAGTCACTAGTGGGCATTCCCACCTTGTGGTTGCTTAAATAATGTTTACGAATGATATTCAAAAGACAGTGAATGAGTCTTCTTGTCATTAAAAAAATAAACATCGTGAAGGGAAAACACTAGATATAAATGAAATGTATAAAACTAATTAAAAGGTTAACCAAAAAATGTGCCGTCACTGCAACTATTTGTATGTGGAAAACTGGTCTAGTGGTGTAGCTCTACAACACAGGTGTCAATTCCAGTTCCAACCCTGCTTCAACAACCTTACCTGTAGGTTTCAAACAAGGCTGAAGGACTTGATTAGTTTGACCAGGTGTGTTTAATTAGGGTTGGAACTAAACTGTGCAGAGCTGTGGCCCTCCAGGAACTGGAATTGACACCTGTGCTCTACAACATGAACAACACAACCAGTTAGTGCTGAGAGAGGATCATGTGAGCTCTACTGATGCTCGTATTGGCGGTCAGTCACTACAGTCACAATTTTATTTATAAAATTAAAGGATTCTCAATTTTGCCGTGTTGCTTGACAAGCCCACATCCAGTGGCCAATAGTCGATGTTGCTCATGTTGCCAGAAGTTGCTAACTCTCCATTGAAACGAATGGTTGCTTGATGCTTTGTCACTGGTAGTGTGAAAAGTGCTATAATACACCAACTGGAACTTACCATGCTGCTGGTGTTGCCGAAGGAGAAAGAATTGTTTTGGGTGGTGGTGGCTGAGCCGAATGGTTTGAAGAGACTGGAAGCTTGCTGTTGTTGTTGTTGTTGTTGCTGCTGCTGCTGCTGCTGCTGTGGCTGGGCAAACAAACTTCCTGTGGTTGTACCAAAAGCCCCTGTACCTGCAGTGGAAAAAGTAAAAAAAGTTAACACACTTAAATAAGACAAAAAATAAATCAATCAAACAAAACAAGCCATCCTAAAGGTACAACCACTTACTGGTGCCAAATGTGGTTTTGTTTTGGCCAAAGTTGAAGCCAGTGTTTGGAGCAGAGGAGCCAAAAAGTCCAGTGCCAGTACTAGGAGTAGCTGGGGCTGCCGCTCCGAAGAGGCCACCTGTGCCAGCTGCCATAGGGAGGTTGGACGGACCCTTCCTTCCTGCTTGGTAATCCTCAAGCCTTAATTCCTTAAATCAGGAAAAGACAACAGGATAGTTTGTCATTGCTTCAAAATCTAAACAAGTCACATTTACAAATGTATAATCAATAAATGGTCCTATATATGAAAATCCATCTTACCTCTAAGGATTTGTTTTCATATTCCTTCATGGCAGTGATGCACTGGTGTTTGGTGTTGATGCTGGTTGTCACACCTCCTTTTACCATTGTGTCACTCCCTGTAGGTGGCTGTAACAAAACAACAAAAAAGATCAAATTTTAAGTATAAAAAACAAGCAGTTCTATACACAGTATCAAGAAAACAAATAAACAAACAAAAACAGAAAAATGTTAATCATTTCTAGACGAACATTGAATTTAATGGTTGTGCCAGGAGGTGCAGCGGTGAAACTTGATGACCCAAACAAAGATCCTGACGTTCCTCCAAAAGGGTTGGATGCCGTGTTGGTTGTTCCGAACAATCCACCACTACTGGTGCTGGTTCCAAAAGCTGAAAGGCAATTCAAACAGTTAATCATGTCCAATGCATCCAAGACCCTTTTCCCACAACAATTCAAATTTGGTATATCAGCATTGACATGCTGCAGTTAACTTACTGCCAAAAGCGGCTGGTTTGTTGGCACCAAAAGCATTATTCTGCTGGGAAAACAGTCCTCCACCTCCAGTGTTGGTGCTTCCGAAAAGGCTGTTTGATGTGCCACTGGTGGCACCAAACCCAAAGCCGCTACTGGTGGAGGACGTAACAGGCTGACTGAACGTGCTTGAGCCAAAGAGACCACCTTCAAGACAAAAACAAATATTTCAAGAAAAATACAAGCTTTTTTTGGGACCACTTGGATCTTATATGGGTGTTCTACAAGAATTTGATATACAAGAGATGAAAACCCATACTTGAATCACTAATTCTTAGCCTTTTCAGTGAGTCACATTTGTTATTTGCTCATCATCCACAAACTCACTTCTGAGATGACTCGCTCTACAGCAAACATTCATTTTGTCCCAATACAGTCAACACCTCTCCACTCAAGTTGAATTGCAAGAAGTAAAGCCCAATTCACATGACAATAACAAACATAGACAATCCTTAGCATACAGCACACAATTTCTCAGTAATTCTTCAACAAAACAAGTGCCAATTCAAACAAGTGGCAAAAATTATCTTGAACCGATGCCAACGGACAACCTCAAAGAATTAGCAGCCTATAATGCCTTAACGCAGAGTGCTGAAAATAAGAACTACCGGCAGAAGTAAAATTGAGAAAAATATTTTATAAATGATAAGAATCAGAATATCTGATCAAAAGGTTTTCTGTCATTACTAGTGTTTTAAAGTCTACAGCAATATCGGAAGCGTTGTCATCTGTCTGCGTCTGTTGTTGCAATATTTTCCTTAAGGAAAATGTGTTATCAAAAATATTCATATTTTTACAAGTATCGATACTAGAATATTTAAAACAATACAATCTTGCTTTTGGTTAGTATCGATACCTGCTCTCTCGCACTCTCTCTCAACAGTTGACACACGAACTGCATGTGAGGACACTGCAGTCTGCGCTTCGATGGCTGGATGACAGCAAGAGCGAGATGAGACCTCAGTCAATGCATGACTGCGGTCTCATGTCACAAAGACCTTTCTGCTACAAATTTAGAATATTGGCTCATTTAAATTTGCTTTTCATTCGGGTGAAGGCCAAAATATTTCCACACTGATGATGTAACTTTCAGTTTAGAAAATAATACGATTATATAAGATTGCACTGATTTTTTACTAGTTATTTAGTCTTTTGGACTTAAGGGCTGCTGAAATAGGCGTAGTATAACGTTTCATTTTACTTGTGTTTGAAGGCATTTATTACATTTTGAATGTTACAACCACAAAATTTTCACAGAGAAGCACACTACCACAAGATGTTTGGCTGATGTAAAAAAAAAAAAAAAAAAGCAACTCTCATATCCTAGCCTAGATTCGCTTTAATAAAAAATACAAATTGGATACTATTAATTTTGTGGGGGACGGGGGGCTTCCTCACAGTATTGAAAATGGTATTGAATATTTTCAATACCATTAAGTTAGAAATTCCTGTATTGTGACAACACAATAGGATATTTAGGGGTCCAAGCGTCTATTCGTCTCTCTCACTTTATTTAATAACAACCTTTTTGGCAGTATTACAACATATAGGGAGTGTAGATGAGAACTGTTTGTAATTTAATTTTAGATCAGGAAAAGTAAACTTGTCAAATGAGTTTTAACAGTTTTATGCACAGTAAACTATTTTTGCTTTCTCAACCTGGCTCTATAACATGCAAAAAAAACTGGTTCAATTACATGCCAATGCATTTCTGCAGGTTTCCTTTGCATGTATTTTTTTGCAAATGAATATTATAATAATTTAAATAAATATTAATAATAACAACAATATACTAAAACATCTTAAATGTAAACTATGAACACGTGCTCCTCAATGAAAATATGTTGCTATTTTAAACACACAAGGGACAAATTTCATGAGCATTTAATGAGTCTGCATACATCTACTGCCACAAAAAAAAACACTGCATACCAGGCTTGTTCTGGGTGTTCCCGAACAGTCCTCCTGTGTTGTTTGTTGTCCCAAATGCTGAAGATCCAAAGCCCCCTGGTGTTGCACCAAACCCAGGATCTGATTACAGAGATAACAAAATTTATACTTTTATTCTCTAAATGTCTCAATGCATAACACACCACTGGGACAAGATCAATATTAACTTACTCTGCTGACCAAATGTTGATGACGTCCCAAATCCTCCTGTCCCTCCCCCAAAGGGAGCACCAAAAGATTTGTTGAACATCTTGCACTGCTATAGAGCCTGCATATGTCTACACAGAAGAGCACTTTCAGACACAGCATGATTCACAAACCATCAATCTACTCTATATACCTAAATGGCTATTATTAGATGCTTTGCTTACTGCCATGCTAAATTTGGCCTATATTGTCAAAATCTACTATATAAAAAGTGTCAGTAGTAGAGAATAAACCCAATAAAGCATACAGAATCATATTTAATTTAAGGCCTCAACCTTTTGCTGTCCACGTTAAGTTGTTTTTAAAGATGTTTATAAACAAAAGGATATGTTTAAATATAAGATTGTATTCATTCATTCATTTTCATTTCGGCTTAGTCCCTTTATTAATCTGGGGTCACCACAGCGGAATGAACCACCAACTTATCCAGCATATGTTTTACGCAGCGGATGCCCTTCCAGCTGCAACCCATCACTGGGAAACATCCATACACACTCAATCACACATATACACTATGGACAATTAAGCTTACCCAATTCACCTATAGTGCATGTTTTTGGACTTGTGGGGGAAACCGAAGCACCCGGAGGAAACCCATATGAACACAGGGAGAACATGCAAACTCCACACAAAAATGCCAACTGACCCAGCCTGGGCTCGAACCAGCACCCTTCTTGCTGTGAGGCGATTGTGCTACCCACTGTGCCACCGTGCTGCCTTAAGATTGTATTATTTATCATATTATCTTAGAATATAAATTACTTTTGTATTATTTCAATATGAACATTTATTGGACAACTGCAATTTAAGTTCACTTGATAATCAACCTTTTTTTAACGTTAAAATATATCCATCAACCCATCAGGCTCTTAATCATCATTGGACTGCATGTGTTATGTTTTATGCCTCAATATGAAATCAACAAAAGCTTTAATCATAAAACTAAGCATTTAAATAACACCTTAATATATTAAGAATTTAATAAGGAACATCACTGCTAACAGATGTTTTTATCTTTTTTTATGAAAGCACTTTGTTAAAAAGACTTCACTGATCTACATTACAAACTTTCACTTTTAAGCTATAAATAGCAGTAAATGCATATTTTTTTATACAGTTTGGTCCTTTGAAAATATCTGATTTCCGTATGTGGAATAAAAAAAAGTCAATATTCTCACTATAACACAACAATAGACATAGCAGCCCGATGTATCCACTGTGATACAAAGTAAAACAAATAAGCAATGCCTCGATTTGCATAATTGACATTTCCATACTGAATAAAATTAGCTTTCGTGAGAAACAGGGACGTGCGAAAGCACAAATTCAGAAACATATTAATCATATGTCAGTTACGTATTAGGTGTTAACAAGAGTAAGGAGCCAAGATTCGGATAAAAATAACTTGTCATGTTTTTATGGTTCATGTTTATGATTTGATGTCTATTACCAACGTGAGGGCGCCAGAAATGTTATGTGCCACTGGACTTACGGCCTATGAGAATGTTACTCATTTTTTTCTGGCTTGTTGATTAATATCTGAATGCCACTGCTTCGCTACAAAAATATTTTGGTTTGTGCAGGATTAAACCTGAGAGAACCAGTCAACACGGACAAGTGCAGCTAGAAGCACAAAACGAAAGGTGGCCGTCATGCGCTTACATAAAAGTTTTACACTCAAATAACAATGTAAAGCCTCAACGAGCTGCTTTTGATCAATTCAGCATGTAAAATCTTTCAAAAGCGACTCGATTTTTTTTAAATCGACCACAAAGACGTGAAAATGACACACGCAAAGTTTCTGCTTTCAAATTCACATGGCTCGCTACATAATGCTAACTTGCTAACAATCGGGTTTGAAAAGCAATTTATCCAACACACAGATTAAATTAGCCTTACCGTTTATTTTTCGGCGATTACTTGATCAAACGTCCTGTAAAAGAGTTCTTCGCTCGGTATTTGTGGCAAACGTGAATCCGGTGTTGCTAACTTTCCGTCTCTGCTCAGTATTGATGGAGGGAAACAACGTAGCAAGCTAACAGATAGCAATCCGCGTCGTATTTTAGACCTCTGGCGTCATCGCGCATCACGTGTTCATCCCTTTCGCGTCGTCTTTTCCTGAATTGCGTTCACATGGCGGATGTTTTTGTACAAATGTTTAGTAAGGAAAAGCTTTTATTGTACGTATTTATACTTGTATATGAATACTAACGACGACGTCTTCGTAAAGCCAAAATCCCAACATGGAAAAGTAATTTGAACGAGTTGTGTGTTATTATGACTTCAGTGCACGCATGTGGTAAAAAATTATATTTTCAAATATACTTTGCAATATATTGTAAAATATACAAAAATTGCCATATTACATAAGTATATTTAAAAATATATTATAGCAAAATG
>CAIGQW010000287.1:7027155-7112504 GCA_903798125.1 Danio choprae | reverse complement strand
TCGGGCTTTTGTCTCGCCTCTCTGGTTTCGGGTTACTGTCCCGTCTCCCTCGTTCTCGGTCTTTTGGGCTGGTGTCTCTTCTGTCTTGTTCTCCTTTGCGGTCTCTTTCTCTGTCTTTTGGGCTGCTGTTTCTTCTGTCTCTTTTACCATGTCTGTCATCTCTGTCTCGGTCCCTCCTGTCTCGTCCTCTGTCCTCTTCTCTGTCCCGGTCTCTTTCTCTCCTGTGGTCACCTCTGTCCTCCTTTCTGTGACTGTGCTTGTCTTTGTCCCTCGTCCTCTCTCTTTCTTTTTCCTTTCCTCTGTCTTTATGACTCCTTTCTTTAATCTCCTTCCTCTCCCGTTCTCTCTCATCACCATCATCACTGTCTGAAAGAGGGGATTTTTGTCTGTATTGGCGTTTTGAGTGGTTGTTTGTGGCGGCTTTAGGGAAGGCAGGTTTGATATCAGTCTGATCATCATCGCTGTGGGATTCAGCCTCACTCTCTCTGCGTTTGACTGTAGACTCTGGGCTCGGTGACCGTTCTGCTGCTGCAGTACTTTTGCCTTTCTCCTCACTAAAACAAATTAAGTGTGCTAGTTGAGTTTTCAGAACAGCACATACTTTCCAACAGTGTACATATAAAGAGTGATAATTAACAAGGGAAAAAAAGTACACTTTTACAAATGTGAGAATCTTTAATGTCTAATATTGTGGGGATTTAATTCAATATTAATTTCTGTGTCATTAACATATAGAAAATACCAATGGTGCAGTATGCGATTCATGAGAGACTCCTGAAAATGATTTGTAGAAAGAAAGATAGCTAAACATTACCAATGAGGAAAAGCTCAAAGGAATATCACTGGAAAAGGAAAGGGTTAGAAGCAATGGTTAGGGAATCTGGCTTGTAATCCAAAGGTTTAAATCCCAGCACCAGAAGGACCACATCAGTAGCAAATGTTTTCTTTTTTACAGAACTGAGAGATGCTGTTGTTGTAATATTGAGTGTCGCTGTTTGCTTGGATCTGGTGTGCTGGTGACTGACATCAAACATTTGCTTGTTCTTATTAAGCAAATTGCAGATTACAATAATATTAGGCCCACAAAATACCCTAAAGGAGACAGTGATCAAAATAACCAATATTCAAAATGCTAAGCAAGCTTTTCTTCGTTTGTGGTTTACATATCTGCATTTTTAGTTTTGGTTTCATTTTTTTGAGTGGTGAATAAAGGCTGCTCATATTAACAGTTTTCCCTACACACATGCTAGTTGTTAGGCTCTGTTTTAATGACCTAAGCTCATGATCTGAAGCGCACGGCACAGGTGCTCTATAGGACGTTTCTGAATCCACTTTTGCTTTTTTTAATGAAGGGAAAAATGGTAGGCACGCAATGGTAGGTCTAAAAGGGTTGTCATTCTTTTAATGAGTAATGATTGCGTTTTGGGCATAACATACATTGAACAATCAGATTCTCATTCCCTTTAAGAGTGAATTGTGGTCACATATGGCACATTCACAATTTTAATAATCAGAAAACCTGAATGCTTCACTAGCTAAGAAACAGATCTGCTCGTTTGTGAAGTTAAAGTAAGCAGACCATCAGGAACAAGCTGGATTTCACAGAAGCCTCCCGAGGTGAAGAAAGCTTGGGATATGATTATGATGCATGTATGATTGGGCCTTTTGTGCCAACTGTGTGATCAAACACAGCTTTTTGTCAGCTATTGTTATTGTTATATCTTTAATGTCAATTTGGTTGACCTTTATTGTTTTCAGTGTTGCACCTTGTGTTAATGGATTTGAGGCAGAACAATTAAGTTCTGCCTCATAGTTTTTCATAATCACAAAAAAGCATACTTTATGTGGTTGTATTGATCATTAAAACACTACCAGCATATACCTCACCTTTGAGCACTGCGATCAGGCACCACCTCTTCTCCAACTCTCTGGTTGAGGAAGTGTCTATAAAATCCACTGAGATCCTTCTGCTTCTTAACATCCAGAGCAGCTGAAAACGGAAAACAAAACTAAGAAGGACGTCCATTTTAATGCTTAAACTGATCATTTTAATATCTATGAAGAATGTCCGTTTTGATCATATAAAAGAGCTCACCTTCTAACTCTGCTTCCCTCTTCTCTCTCTCCAGCTCCTCCTGTCTTTCTTTTAGCTTTTGGCGATAAGCTGAGGTGACAAAGGCTTCTTTATCAGCAAACTTCTCGCCTTCTGCTTCCCTTTCCTTCTGGATCTTCCTCTCGTCACGACGTTCTTGTTCCTTCTTCCTCTCCTCCACTGCACGGAGCAGCTGGTTAATATACTTGGGCTATAAAAAATACAAATAATAAATTGTTAACTGGTTAAGTGACCAATTAGTAGTGACAATACACTACTACAAAAAAAAACTACAAGTGCAAAAACACAATAATAATCTAATATATATATATATATATATATATATATATATATATATATATATATAATATTTACTATTATCTAGAAAAGTGCAGTACCAAAATACTGACAACACTTTAGTTTAAGTAACAATTCTCACTATTAACTAGTGGCTGTTGTTTATTTGTATATATATAAAAAAAAAAACATATTCCCCACGATCGTGTTCTATAGTCTTGATTCTACCTAACACCTAACCCAACTAGTACCTTAATAACTATTAATAAGCCGAAAATTAGGAGTTTATTGAAGCAAAAGTCATAGTTGGTGGTAAATTAATATTGAGAATTGCATCTTAAAACAGTGTGACAGCAAATAAACAATTGTCAAAGTCAAACCTTTATAACCTATACTAACCTTTAAATCACCATTATTTAAAATGTGAACAGTATCACTTATTCTTTTATATATTTTAATTAGACCCATTCAGAATGAGTATCCATATCTGTTATGCTAAATGGTGTGGAGCATTCTTTCACTAATATTTGGCTATTTTATGTTAATTGACATAAAATATTTGAAACATTACAGCAATCACTTACATTTAATATGCTTTCTATTCAATCACTTCAGTACATTTAATTTGACATGAACACCAAGATGGGACATCTCTTTTTTTGACTGACATACATGGCTTAAAGTAAGTTAAAATTGATAAATATACCTTTTTATCTTCTCCACCTAGCAATTTCTTATTGCTTTCCAGTCTCTCTTTCTGAATATCATCATACACATTGTCATACTCGTATACGGTGCTGTCCTCTTCAAGAGCCTTTTGCATCTCAAGACGAGTCTGAAGTGGGAAGTAGAACAAAACATTTCTTTTCCTACTATAAACTTCATAATTTCGGAAACATTCTAGATGTTTCTGATCCTCACCTGCTTCATCATCTTCTTTTTAATGGCCTCCTTCTGCAAGCTCTCCCCAACAGAGGTCTACAATATAAGATTGGTTTTATTACAGTGCACTGATTAGATATGGATTTATAGGACATGTCGATTTACAGGAGCTTTCACCTCATCATCAGAATCATCTCCAAACACAGAGGGGCGAGCAAGAGGGGCAGATTTTGATGCACGCTTCTGTGGCAAAATAAGCCCATACCTGAAATGTAGACAGAAGCATTAAGGTGAGACACTACAGCCAAAAACACAGGCACATTTCCATTTTCCTTAAAGTGTTTTTTTTTCAGTCTAATGGAAAGAAAACATCCAAAGATACACTTCTCAGTATTTATTTTAAAGCACTTCATCTAATTCTGTTTGTAGATTTAATTACATGGCTGTATTCTCAAAATAGGGTTTTCTCTGAGCCATAAATCTCTACTGTAGTACCATTTATTCCATTTATACCATTTATACAGTATTTATTCATATTCTCTATGTTTTTTTATTGTGGGACATGTTCGTACATAATTTTGTTGTAAATATTTGGCTGCCTTGTGACACTCAATTTTTATTTAGTTAATAAATACAATTATTTTTTATCTTACAGACTTAAAGTGGTTTCGGGTAATTAATTTACTTGTGGGCTCATTTATTGATAATGCATAATTAATAAAAGTTCAAATTTATCATAATAACCTAATAATTTTGGGCTGGATATGCGTAATTCGTAAAGTAGGAAGGGATACTAACAGCAGTAAAACCCTTCTGAACACCAGTTTAACCGGACTAGGAAACCAGATCTAACCACATATATCCAGCTTAATTTAGCAATATCCCGATTAAACCAGCTAAAACCACATAGTCTGCGTAGGCTGCTTTTAGCTTTCATGCAACTAACAACATAGTGTTATTCAACGGTTCTATTAAATACACTTCATTTATGACATCTAATGTGGATAGTGTGATTGAATTACATGTGTTTTTGTTATTAGTAGCATTAACTTAGCTCGTTCATTCAGGCTATTTGTTTAGCTTATTCTTCTCATGACGCTCGTTTACATTGTAACGTTACAAACTGAAACGTCGTGTCGTTGCAGACTACACAATTTTCAACTGCTTGTGTAAGTGAGTAAAAGAACTATAATTTAGCATTTTCGCACTTACTGTTTACCAGAGGTCGCCATCTTGCTTCGTGAAATATCTGTCGTAAGCAGATTCGATCATTTAAGAGAATTTAAACGTTAAATAACAAAATAGAAAATATATGTTTAATCACAGCTTCTAAACAACATACATATGTGTAAATGTAATTTTATATTATAATTATTGCAAAATTACTCATATTGGTTACGTTTGAAATGAAAGTGCCGTATGTGAATAGAACGATGTTTTTTCTAGATCAAGTTGACCCATTTCATGAGCCAATTCTATCGGAAAACTGATAGAGCATGTAATAATAATAATAATGATGATAATAATAATAATATTTGTAACAAATTCATAGTAAAAGGTTTTTCTACTGCAGCACCGTCATTGGAAATTTTAGCTAAACCTATCAATTGGTACAAATAAATTCAACAATTGTACGAATAAATGTAAACAACTGCAGAACACATTACAAATAATTATTAAGATGAAGTCAGATGTATCAGGACACATCAGTGGAAATGTTCGAATAAAGTACAAAATAACAAAATTTTAAAATGTTTAAATAAATAAATAGTTAAAGGAAGGAAGAAAGAAAGAAAGAAAAATATTTTGTAAAACATTTTAAGAAAATAAAACATTTGTAAAAAATATTTTTAAATGTTATTGAAATAACGACCAGAAGCAAACAAAAAAGGATTCAAATAATGTCATAAATACAATAGTTATTTAATAAATAAATAATGAACGCAAAAAAATATCAAATATAAATAACTAATCCAACATTTTATGAAAAATAAATAAACATCAAAGCAATGAGACAAATATAGATTAAAATAATGAAGAATAAAAACTGTATTCACACAAGTAAATAAATGAGTGAATAATTTAACAAATACGGTGCTATAACGAGTAGGAAAACTCTAATAATGTAACAGTAGAAAATATTTCCCAACTAATATTCCAGAGTCATTAATGCTACTATGTCTTTAGGATATTCCCTTGCTTTAGGAAATTATTTGGAGGTCAGAAAAGAAAGAGCTACCACTAGATGGTGACAGTTTCTATAATATTGCACTAAATCACCAAGCACCACACCCCAGGCAAGTTTAGTTTCATTCAGACATAGAAAGAAAGTGTTTTTTGTTCTTTTAGCAACATCCTAATATAGAACAGACAGTATTATGAATATCTGAATTGCTTCTGTTGTTCTCTCATGTGTAAGGTCATACATATATAGGCCTACTGTCAATCCACAATGTTATAGTCCATTATATGATGTATTTGATATGATTCTACAATGTGTATTGTACCATGTGCCTTATTTGAATGTTTCAATGGACTGAAGCAACTTTATACGTCATAAGGGATTCCTTCTATTGTATCTGAGCATTAACCCAAACTCTGCTGTAATCCTAATCTCATTTTGTCTATTCTCTCACTGTTAATGGCATTCACTGAGACTTGAGTAAACAGTGCATGTGTGGATATGCTTGAGTGGCCAGAGGCAAATAGAGCAAAATAAGGTATGAGGAAGTTTCCACTAACATACTGGATGAAGTCGTGTGTGTCAAATGCTTTGCATGGTCAAAAAAAGTATTCTGGCTATTCATCTTTGAGAGTATCACATGTCTCACAAAAAGAGAAATCATCTGCTTTGGCATGTGTGAAGTTTGTGTGAGGTTACCAGCAAAAGAACAGTCACAGCTTGTCTGTAAAACCACTTCCTGTCTGTGCATCTTCTGAGAAAACAGTGAGAATGTTTGTGTGTATAGATATTCAGTCATACTATCCCCTCAAATAAAAGGAAAGAGTATTTCTTGATTTAAAAGTTTTGCTAAATTCCATATTTATAAATACTGTAAAACACAACCTTTGTTTTTAGTTATTAAGAATATATACCTATATACATATATGATAGAAATGATAGACCAAAAAATGATAGACCAAAAATTTCAGTTAATCTGGATTTATAAGGCATAGATTTGTGTAAAATGGTAGTTTTTTCTACTAAGGTCTGATAAACATGTCTTCAATAATATTAGTGTTTAGATAATATTGGAATCATTTGTTTTACAGAAATTGACAGCAATATGCTTTGATTTGTTGTGACTGAAAAATGGTCATTTAGAGCATTTTTACATGAAACGATAAAAAATGCTATGTTTACGTACATTCATTCATTCATTCATTTTCTTTTCGGATTAGTTCCTTTATTAATCTGGGGTCGCCACAGCAGAATGAACCGCCAATTTATCCAGCATATGTTTTACGCAGCGGATGCCCTTCCAGCTGCAACCCATCACTGGGAAACATCCACACACACTCACTCACACACATACACTACTGACAATTTAGCTTACCCAACTCACCCGTACCGCATGTCTTTGGACTTGTGGGGGAAACCGGAGCACCCAGAGGAAACCCACGCAAACACGGGGAGAACATGCAAACTCATGTTTACATACATTAAATCAATATTTAAAAAAATCTATATTTGATGGAATAATACTGATTTTCAATTAAAACAAGGAAAAACATTTGTTTTTCTGACCAACTGTCATTGTCTCCTGTTGGGCTTATATCCATTTCTTTTCTCTGTGAAATATAAAAGAAGATATTTTGAAGAATGGTGGTTTATGAGACCGGCAATTCCTTCTAACTGACTTCGACTGTATTTTTGTGATACAAAATCAATGGAAACAAAAATCTGTTTATGCTCCACAGAAGAAGAAAAGATGCACACAAATTTACAATGATATGAGTTGGAATAAAATTACTAATGTTTCATTTTTAGGTCAACCATCCCTTTGCCTTCTTTCATTTAATTCAATGTTTCATTCTATAACTGTGGAATTTTTGAAGAAACCTATTTATTAAGAAAAACCCACCCTGGGCCTTTAAAAACTTGTGTTTAATTCTTAAATTCACTTGCTTGTTCAGTACACAGACAGTTAACCATGGCTTGAGGCCACTGAATCTTGACAGCTGCGGGTTTCGGCGCATGCGCACTGCAGTCTCACAGAGGAAGCGCGACACAGCAGTAGCAACGGACGAGCTGCGGCTGATATCCCTTGACACAATTATGTCTGTCTCGCCACCGCCAGTTTCTCTCAGGTGTCCGTTTACCGGAGCCTGAATGGCGTTGGTAACTGTGCAGCGGTCGCCTACTCCAAGCGCAACATCCAGCCCGTGCGTTTCGGTGAGTGACTCGCATCTTTTTTTCTCCGACACCTTCCACCGCCTCGGTATAGTTTTGGGTTCATTTCCGCTGTTTCCTATAGTCCGTTTGTCCTCAGACGCTATAGGAGCACGCATGCGTGAAATATACACTCGAAATTACAATGTTGCCCATATGGCTTATCAAATATTTCTGCGAGCGTGAGAGATATTATGTGTATGTCTGTAATGTTGAGATTTTATGCCAAATCTAACGTTACCGATTGTTTAGAGTGGCTTGTCAAAGACAGGAAGTGTTTGGTGATAATTGTTCAAATGTCTCTAAGCTTCCTTTGGACAATGAATCAGATAGTTCATAATCATATGCAAATCTGCCGATGACGATGTGATTGGTCTTCAAACGAAAGTCGAGTTAAAACCAGGAAGTAAACACAGCTGCCCCCTGAAATACTGTCATATTAAACAGATTGTCGGTAATGGTGTGAAATGGTGGGGTTATGAATGTGTTACTGGCTAGCAGGAGGCAGCATTTTTTTTTAAAAATGGCTGTTTTATAACAGTTTTATAATCACCTTCTTTAAATTATAACATTGTTATGTTTAAACCTTTTTCTTCATATATTTCCTATAGTATTTAGAATAAAATTATACAACCCACTCCTTTGAAGCACCACCAATGGTGTCATCAAGATGATCTGTCTGTTCTTAAAAATTTGAGATACGTTTATTCATTCATTCATTCATTCATTTTCCTTTAACTTAGTCCCTTATTTATCAAGAGCACAACCGCCAACTATTCCAGCATGTTTTACGCAGCGGATGCCCTTCCAGCTGCAACCCAGTACAGGGAAACACCCATACACTCTCACATTCACACACGCTTTCATACACTACAGCCAACTTTGTTTACCCAATTCACCTATAGCACATGTCTTTGGAATGTGGGGGCAACTGGAGCACCCAGAGGTAACCCACGCAAACACAGGAGAACGTGCAAACTCCACACAGAAATGCCAACTGGCCCAGTTGGGACTCAAACCAGCAACCTTCTTGCTGTGAGGTGACAGCACTGAGCCACCGTGCCGCTAAATTTGAGATATTCATTCATTCATTTTCTTTTCGGCTTAGTCCCTTTATTAATTTGGGGTCGCCACAGCGGAATGAACCGCCAACTTATCTAGCATATGTTTTACCCAGCGGATGCCCTTCCAGCTGCAACCCATCACTGGGAAACATCCACACACACACTCATTCACACTCATACACTACGGACAATTTAGCTTACCCAATTCGCCTATACTGCATGTCTTTGGACTTGTGGGGGAAACCGGAGCACCCAGAGGAAACCCACGCAAATACGGGGAGAACATGCAAACTCCACACAGAAATGCCAACTGACCCAGAACCAGCGACCTTCTTGCTGTGAGGCGATTGTGCTACCCACTGCGCCACCGTGCTGCCCAAATTTGAGATGTTTTTATGTAAATATTTTGCAATAAATGTTATTTATTTAATTTTTTTGTGGTGCTTCATAGGATTGTAGTTCTTTCCCTGATTAAACATATCACTGGATGCTGGTTGGTGGCGGTTTATGCTTTCTTGCACTAAAAGACTTTGTTGTTTCCTATGTCTTTAGACAGCAGAATGAATATTGTACAATTTAATTAAAATATCATATCACACATATTTAGTAAGCACAGCCCTCGAAACTACATTAGAAACATCTTTTTCCTCAAACTTTTCTAGCATCCTCCTTGAAGCCCTTCCTGTTAAAGTCCAGTTTAAAATCACTCGATTGGGAAGATTGTTTGCCTTTGCAGGTCATTTTGTATGTCAAGATAAAAGCTTAGACCTACGTTGAAGCAATTAGCTTTTACCACTAGTGAGTCATATGATATCTCAGTGTTGTCAATATAGTGGCTGGAAGTGCAGTCATGATGGTGCTTGTAAAATCTGGGTCATTATTACATGGTTTGAACATTTGGTTCTAGGTGGGGTTGATACAGGTGTTGGAACCAGTATCCACTTTCACTATTATCTCCTTGAGTAGATGTTTGACCTTATATTACTTTAGGGTAACTTCCAATATATGTGTTAAAAAACTATTAAGGAAACTATTGAGCAAGTAATATGTTTTAGATCTTTTAAAATGTGACATCTGTAAGACATTTCCTGAGAGATGCTCATTTGAGTCTCAATGCAAGTTTCAAATCCAAATCAAATCAAATTTATTAATCAAGCACAATAAAGGCCACAGTAGTTGACCACTATGCTGTACAACATTTCTGCTAAAAATCATAAAATAAATCTAAATGACCACAGTGCATTTTTAAAAAGACAGAGAGGGGGGGAAAAACACTGGCTATTGATAAATTTGTATACTTTATGAACAGTTAAAGTTTGTTTTTTGGGGTGAACTAAATGAATACATTATGCAGTCTGTTTTGTGCGTTTAAAAACAAATACCGCGTGACTATATAATCGATTTAAACATATTAATTGCATAGTCAAATATTTAGAGGTCTGGGAGTCATTTGCTCCTCAAAAACCAATTGATTCTAACACAGATTTCATGGAGTGAAGTATTTCCATAATGCAAAGCACTGAGCCTTCGTTTGGGTTTATGCAAAATCATGGCCATCTTGGGTCATGTCTGCCTTGAGTTTTTTTGAGATGAATAAGTTCTGTGATAGCCAGTTTGTTTTTTGTTGCTGCATTTGATTAATTTCTGAATATGGCAAATCTCAGGCTTATTGATAAAATGCATTTGAAATGAGGTCTAATGCTGTGAGAATTGCTTTGGAAGCAACAGTATTCCCCCTGTTTCTGGTCATTATTGTCACCCAACTGCACTGGTGAAAGTTTTTCCATGTTGTGTCATTTGTTTGAAAATAGGAAGTTTCCAAATGTCCTGTCAGTCTTTATCGTCTGAATTAGGGCTGCACAATATATTGTTTCAGCATTGATATCGCAATGTACAAATCTGCAATAGTCATATAGCAGATCTGCAATGTCAAGTTGTGATTATAATTGACCAGAAAACATGGTTTAGAACACAGGCATACATAGTTTAACCCTAATATACGGCAAGTTTTTTGAATTTAAACCTTTTAGGAACAAGAATTTGTAGCTTCAACATAAAAGTCAACATTTGAAGTGGATCAAAAGTGTTTCAATATTGTCCTAAGACAAGAATGGTTGTTCTTGAATAGTTTTATGACAACTATTGGACTATTTAGGACCTTATTGGACTATTTATAACTATTTAGGACCTTTGATTAAAGGTTTTGATCCACTTCAAATGTGACTACTGCATACAGTGTTATTTCACATTTGAGTATTTAATTTCTGTATCTCAATGCTGTTAGACTGTCCAAAAATAGGTCATTTATTTCATTGGTTTCTTTGCTCGATTGTATTCATTTATGCTTGTAATTTGTTTATATTTTATGCAGATGCACTCCCTATCAATGAAATATGATGAATTATTCCCAAATATATCTTTTTTACATTTCTTGTAAAATTATATTAAAATCACAAAATGTATTGCAGGAATACAAAATATTGCAATGTCAGTTTTCTTCCAATATCATACAACCCTAGTCTAAATATAATATTGTGCCTCACTTTGTCGATTTTTCTCTCTTTTCTAGAATAGCAACATGTCAACTTTTCTTTTAAAATCTTTTTTAAAGTTATAAACTCTCTTTAACATGTTCACTTTTAGCATGACATCACCAGACGCTGACATGAGAGGTCTAATAGGCTAAATCGGATAGATGAAGGTTATTGATCAGTGGCAAGAAAGCTTGCATGAATTCTTGGACTGATCAATAGTGGGAGGACAGAGTGGGACATTACCTAAACAAAATATATAGGATTCAATTAATGCCCTTGTTGAAGTTATGTGATTAAATGGCATGGCACTGCAGGACGAATCCTTTTCTAGTTTTCAAAAGCCTACAGCTGTTGTTTTTAATACAGAAGATGTAGATATTTCTATTAAAATACAGGGATCTTCGGCAGGGGTCACAGCAGTATTGCAGGGGAGGTGTGTCTATATATATATATGTATATATGTAAATATCTTATAGTGCATTCACACCTAGATGTTTATTTTGGAACCTGGAGCGTTTGCCTCTGATCCACGCCAAAACAAAAAATAAACCATGGAACTTTGACCATTGTGAGGAGAGTTTACTCACATGTTACTTGTTTTAACAATTTTGGTCCACTTAGAAACTTTGCTGTTTAAAAGCGAACGGCACCAATAACACAAAGCAACATTGTAACAATTGTAATCCCAGTTTCAGAACAAAACAATCGATCTACAGGTGTGAAAGCACCCTTAAATTCTGTTTTGTAGGCACTGAAAATATGTTTTTAGCAAATATACAAAATTTAAAAAGACAGTAACTTCAACCAAATCTTTGTCTTTGTGTGCACAATGTTTATTTAATGACTTTTTAAATTTAAGTTTATGCTAAACTTTGCTATGTATTTTCATAATTTTCTTTCTTGGCCTCATATTTACAATCAGAGGCAATATTTTATATATAATTGAATAAGTTTCTTTCTTCTTTCCTTTTTTTACCAGGAGTCTGGCAGTGGGGAAGATGATCGCCGATCTCAGCCCAGAAGGTAAGAATGCCTATTTCTGAAATGTGTTAAGTAGAAAGAAAGAGTCAAAGAAAGTCACTATGTTGTTTGGGTTGTTAGTGAATTTCAGTATTCTGTATGACTGGTATTCTTCTTGATTGTGGTTTTCTTTCACAATGTTTGACTGATTCACGATTCACAAACTACTCAACTTGAAAATGTTACTGATTCCGATAACATTCTCTTCATAAACCATATTGTTGCAGAAAGTTCTATTCCAGTGCAGCATACATGCTGTGGTTGACATGGAGCAGACATAATACAAAATGACTTTTTAAATATGCAAGATGTACAATGTAAAACATAATAAAGGGATAGTTCACCCAAAAATAAAAAATCTGCCATCATTTAATCACTCTTAACTTGTTTCAGACCTTTATGAGTTTCTTTTTTCTGCTGAGCACAAAACAAGAAACCTGTAACCATTGACTTCCATAGTATTTGTTTTTCCTACCACGGAGGTCATTGGTTACAGGTTTTCATCTTTCTTCACAATATCGCCTTTTGTGAAACTTTCAAAGGTTTGGAACCACTTGAGGGCGAGTAAATGTTGAGAAAATGTGAACTGAGCATATCTTATATGTTTAGAAATAACATAAAATAAGGAAATGCTAAATATGTCTTGGGCCTCACGGTGGCGCAGTGGGTAGCACGATCGCCTCACAGCAAGAAGGTCGCTGGTTCGAGCCTCGGCTGGGTCAGTTGGCATTTTTGTGTGGAGTTTGCATGTTCTCCCCGTGTTGATGTGGGTTTCCTCCGGGTGCTCTGGTTTCCCCCAAAAGTCCAAAGACATGCGGTATAGGTGAATTGGGTAAGTAAATTGTCCGTAGTGTATGTGTGTGGATGTTTCCCAGTGATGGGTTGCAGCTGGAAGGGCATCCGCTGCGTAAAACATATTCTGGATAAGTTGGCGGTTCATTCTGCCGTGGCGACCCCAGATTAATAAAGGGACTAAGCCGAAAAGAAAATGAATAAATAAATATGTCTTAGGCTAAAAAGTTGAGAGTTAGTTTTAGAGGTCAACCCAAATAGTCATAGGACTTCAAATTCAAAATCAGTATAATTATGGCACTAGTTGCAAGCTATTAATGCTATTATTATTATTATTATACTAGTGTAAAAACAGAAAATAACAGCCCCTTTCAGCTCGTCACCATCATGCATGCAAACAAACTATCAAAGTAGAGCAGTAGTTGCAGGTTTTTGCATTCCACACTGTCCTGCTTTTTCCATTGTTTTTTCTATGTAAGCATCCACTTGACAGGTGTATTCAAACTTTGCGTTTCTGTTTTCTGGTGTCTTTTGCAGCACCTCACACATGAAATTCAATTCTACAAGCATGTCAGAAGTTGAACTTGTGCCTCGTCCTGTGTGAATAGCTGTTTAGAACTAGCAGTGTTTTCTAATTTATGGTCCTTCATAGAGCGTGTCGCTCATGAGTGATTTATCAGGCACACCATCAGGAGGTCAAATAATTATTGTATCGTTATCATTTTCATATTGCCAACATGTTTAATAGGAACATTTGCATTCAAAAAGCAATTTCTTGATTAAAAGCATATAACTAATTATGTAATATATAAAAAATATATATAAAATGTCAGGGATTTCATCTTTAAAAAAAATCTGTAACTTGGTTTACAGTAAGTAATATATATGGTAAAAAAAATTAATAAATTAATTTTCCTAGAAATCCATGCATGACACTTCAGTTTTTATGCTTTTTTTGTTCACATTATGGTTAATTTTTTTCTCATGAGATATGTTTATTAGTTTTATATTATAATGTTGATAAATGTTTATTGCATTACTTTAATGTTATGTGTGTTACCCTGATGGTGTAATTTTGTGAATGACACAGACACCTTTTATATATTAGTATGCTGCTTCTCTGCTTGTGGGAAAAGTTGTTTGTGATGAGCATTGGTTCATCATATGACTTTCTCATTCCCACATGCTTATGGTTATGATTTTGTCTTGGTAACAAAGCTACATTGTGTAGATGTTAGTACTTCAAAACACTGGTGAATAAATTAATGAAAAGTTGTAATTAACTCTAATTGTTTTTTTACTGTAAAATTCCGGCAACCACTGTTGGAAATGTTTTTTTCTTTGAAAAAAAATCATCTGTGGTTGCCTTAAACCTTTGAAGTCTTTGTAAAGCAATATTAAAATGTGTTTTTCACACAACAGAAAAAAATGTGTTAGTAACTACCCAGCCAAGTAAAAAAAGACACTGCTTTTAAATTCTGGTTATATGTGGCGCTGAAAGCAGAGCAATAGAGAGACAGAGTGGCGACAACAGAACTTCAAAATGTTCAATCATCATATGATTCAGACTGAAATAGTTCCAGTAAGTGCTTTGCGGTTAATTCAAATAATGTTAGATAACGTAAAAAAATACACAATCTTATTTTTTAAAGCGACATACTTTTCAAAAGTACAAAACCAACCAGCTTCAGCTGTAACTTGGATGCGACTGCTAAGTTCCAGGAACAATTGAGGGGCTCCATATGCCGCCATTGCTCTTTATTAAATGTTCCATTGGAGTCAATGGAGTTGTCTCAATGCCCTCTCCCTATGGCTCTGGCTAAAACCACACCGATTTGCGGAAAAACATTCATTTCTCAAGTGCTACCTCTAGTAACATTAGCTTATGGCTTTGTACAACCTGTTGAGCCTCCAGAGCCCAAGATTTAGGCGAACCACTGATGCTAAAACGCAGTTAGTGTTAGGGTGTGTCATCAAGCCACTGTTTTAGCTTCGTCCAAAAAAACCTTCAGCCTGAACTCAGAATTGGTAGTACCATTAATTTAGTACTACATACATTAATGTGTTTTAGCAATACATTTCTTTTTGCTTAGAAACAATTCTCAGAAGAGCTCCATAGTTCCCTTAGAAAAAATGCAACAGTGCTTTAAAGGAGTGGGCAGAGCTGAAGATCAATAATACTGCCCTTAAAGGGATTTTACATGGGTTATAAATTTTAAAGTCATTCTTACTGAAATTATGTTAAACCAACTTCAAACAGCTTGAATGCCTTAAATTGACTTAAAAATATAAACTTAAATAAAATTGTAACTTATGTTAATAAGTTACATTTTAATAAGTAAATTAACATAAAAACACATATTGTCATGGCTTCATTCATTCATTCATTTTCCTTTGGCTTAGTCCCTATATTCATCAGGGGCCGCCACAGTGGAATGAACTGCCAACTTATCCAGCATATGTTTTACACAGTGGATGCCCTTCCAGCTAAAACCCAGTACTGGGAAACACCCATAAACACTTATTCACACACATACACTATGGACAATTTAGTTTATTCAATTCACCTATAGCGCATGTCTTTGGATTGTGGGGGAAACCAGAGCACCCTGAGGAAACCTATGCGCACACGGGGAGATCATGCAAACTCCACACAGAAATGCCAACTTACCCAGCCGAGGCTCGAACCTGCGACCTTCTTGCTGTGAGGCGACAGTGCTGACCACTGAGCCACCATGTCGCCTGTCATGATTTATTGATCATATAGTTTTTTTTTACTGTAAAAATCAGAAAAATCACCCTGCCCTACTTTTGTGCAATCAATATATGCATAATGCTCAGTGTAATCTTTATGTAGGTTTTAACTAGTTTCTTATCCCACGCTGTAATACATTGCTGCTTGAAATTTTGTAAAAACAAAAATAATAATTAAGAAATGTTTATCAATATCATGTGTTTGTTTAGATGGAATTTGCTTGGGCAGCCAAAAAAAAAAAAGTTAATTTCTGCATTAATATAATCAAAAATGTCTTTGTGGAGATCCTCCTAAAGGTTTTGCTTCATGTCTTAAAAATGAAATATTAGGCAATGATAATAACAATGACCCCATCAGTAAATGCTTTCTAATGACGGTACAATGGGGGAAGATTAGGGAATGACGCAGAGTAAATGAGAGCTGTGACTTTCATACTGTCGTTCTCATGAAAGTAAGTCTAAATTATGTAACAAAATCTTCCCCTTGGGTGGCTACAGGGTTACAAGATCATTCATTTTCTCTAAAGATCATATTAACTCTATGGTATCTCAGATCTGTGGAGCTCAATAGGTGCGTCAGAAAAAGAAACAATGCTTCAAAGGAGTAGGCGGAGCTAAAGATCAATAACAACTGAACTGAGATCTCACTTTCTCAATGTACACATGACATTGTTTTTCAGATTTCAAAGTAGTGATATTTTTTATCAGACACTGTTAATGTGTAGATTACTTCAAAACAACGACTATACGTGTATTTTTTTGGCAGTGTATCAAATGTGATGGGATGTTCTCATATATCGGTGTCATTGATTGTGCCATCGGATATCAGACTGCTTTACTAACACAGATATTGTCTGCTGTATAGATTGATAGATCAATCACAGATGCAGCTCTGCTTTCTTTTGGCATTGTTGCTGTGCTAGGAGTGACATCACATAGAGATCCAGAGATTTCGTCATGTCAAGCTTGACAGTCATTTTGTGACAACACAATGTGTAGTGTTTCCTTTTTATGTCGGCTCATAGACGCACTGAACGAGCAAGTTCAGCCGGTTGTATCGTTACTAAGGTTTCCATAAAGGGATGTTGATTTGGAGCTTCTGCAGTATTTCCTTTTTTTCCCATAAATACCTTACCAGCCCAGCAGATTACATATAGTAACACTAATGGTAATAGTGCAGCTTTAATTGCACCAGAATAAAATGTTATTGATGTTCACGTGGTTAGTAGTTACTCTGAATCTAAGAAATAAGTCATTAGCATTGAGTCATTAGCATCATAATTTGAGTAAATGCAAGTAGTTTTAACTTATTATTATTTAGTAACTAGTTCCTAAATGTGTGTGTGTGTGTGTGTGTGTGTGTGTGTATATATATATATATATATATATATATATATATATATATATATACACACGTACATACAGTGCTCATTAAATGAGTACACCCCTTAAAGGTTTTTTTGTTTAAATGAATACTTTCTATGTTATGTTATACATTAATATATTTGTATATATACATTAGATTAGTCAGTACTAAAGCCAAATGCCAACTAATCTAACAAAATAACTGAGGATCAGAACATTAAATACCACTTTAATAAACAGGAATAATCAAGAGAACCATAAAATATACAATTTAGTAGAAATTTTGTAGTTTGTAATTTAGTTTTTGTAATATCTCATTTAAATTTAAATGTTTAATTAAAACTGTCAATTAAAATATTAAATTGAACTAGTTAATAATTGTAATGAAGTTAACAACAAAATATGTTGTCTATTCACGGAGAAATGAATTATTATATATATTTATTTCACTAGTTTATTCAGTTCACTATATTTCTCTCTTGAATATTACTTGAATTATAATTATTTTTTTAGTTGACCCAAAATTTAATCCAATTTAAAAAAAAATATCATAATATTTACTAGATTTGTGTTTATAAGCCATACTGAATTTTCAATAGTCAATAGCCATACTGAATTTTAACTGGATTGAAAAATAACTATTCATTTCTGATATAATATTTTGTTGACCAAATATTTGAAGAGTTTATTTGCAAAAACAGATTCATTTCGTTTTTAGTAATATTTAGTAATATCATAATAACATTATGTTCCATTTATGGAAATTGCTAAAACTGGAGTTTCTGAGTAACTTTTAGAAATCACGTTTTTACATTTGAGTATTGAAGAAAAAATTACATAACTTTATTTCTGAAACTATCTTAAGCAAATTAACTCTTCATTTCTTCTTAACTAAACCCAAGCTAGATTAAAGATTTTTTGCTTTTCCAGCATTTTACTATTTGGCACTTTAAAATGTCAGTATAGGTTTTATAGATCTTTTAGAGGACATGTAGAAATATTCTTCTGTCTGAAGGTACTTTAAACAGGGTGAGATATAGTGATTTATGAAGAATAGGGCTGAAAGCAATGTCTTTCCACTGGAGTGGTTTTATTAGTCATTGCCGAAGGGCACCAGAAGGGTGAGTAGAGCTGCATTTAGAACAAGTCAAAACAGGGATGGAGGGAGACGACTGCTGGGAGGAGGAGGATGAGTAGCAGAATATTTGTTGTGTTTGCTGTATTGCAGAGATTAGACAAGCACATTCACGACTAACCTAGCTTATAAAGGTTTTACATGGGTAAAACTTACCATATCCTAATAGTTTTACTTTTTTTTTGTTAAAAGAATGTTGCACGTGCTTGTCTTTTTTGCAGCAAACATTAGATTGAATAAGGAAAATAAACCTTGTTTGAGCAAACCAGATAGACTATATTTTGTCCTGCTTATTAATTGGAAATCTGTCACTGCACGATTCAATCCAATTCAATTCAAGTTTATTTATATAGCGCTTTTTACAATGTAGATTGTGTCAAAGCGGCTTAACATGTTCTAGTAAAGTCCAGATTTCGATTAAATATGCAATTATATAAATGTCAGTCAACAACATCAGGCTTTTTAGTTGCAATGGAGCCCATGTCATAGAGGAAACTAGTAATTAAAATTGTATCATTTTGTGGGACTTTCTTAATTCCTCTATTATTAGGTTGATTAATGCATTGATTTATCATGGTTGTATATTTTTGCATTTGTAAGATTTAAGGACATATGACAAGCAAACAGCAAATTACAGTACAAGCATTTATGTTTCAAAAGATGCATATTAGCCATCACAGAGGAAGTTGCATTGTAAAATATTTGACTGCAGATGCAGCATCGAATGCATTTATATAAATGCAGTCTTTGTTTAAAGAAAATAAAAACTACTCACCACAAGTGTTTAAACATAGTTGAGGAATTATTATTGTTGTTGTTGTTGTTGTTGTTGTTGTTGTGGTTGTTGGTCATTTAAATTACTTTCAAGAAATTATTAGAAAATAATTATTTAAGATTTTTTTATAAAGAGAAGCAACTTCCTTCTCTTTTTATAAAATATATACTGACGCATCATTCTGTTCTAATAACATGCAGATGGCCTTACTGGAAAAGCTTCTTTATGGTACAGATAGGCAGTTTTTTCTTATACAGACAGCTGTGTTTTATATGCTCTATACCTTCAGTATTCCCGCAATTTGTGAGCAGTCCTTTTCACATCTATTAAAGTTACGTAATTGATTGTTTAATGGTTATAAAGCAGAACATCTTTATAACAGTGTTCTGTCTTGTAACATATGCAAAGCAAATAGACAGTTAGCTATTTAGCTAGATAGTTGTCTATTTTGTGTATTAGCTTAATTTTATGTGATAGAACCCTTGGAAAATGAATTTACAATCATCTACTTTAAAGGCTGGGACACACACCAAGCCGATAGTCAGCTTTTGGAAAGCAACGGGCCGTTGATGAGCGTCTGTCAGGCATGTTTGCTTGATGTGTTCCACACATCGCCTCTTATGGGATTAATTTCGGAGGGAGTTTCTGCTACAATTAAGAATAGGCATCGGCCATCAGTGAAAAAGAGAGTGCTCTGATTGGCTGTTCAGCTTCAAATCAGAGCGCAAGAACAAAAAAAAGTAATAAAACTAAGCAAAGCATGCAAGTCAAGAGGGAAAACACAGAAGCCATCTGTCATTTCATAGCATTTGAAAATATTTGCAAGTGATATGGATTATTAGATATATTTGCATGAGTGAATCCCTCTGCGGTGAGCGAGAACTGCTGTGAAAATGGTACCTAAATGCTGCTTTGTTTATGGTTTGTATGTGTGCAGCACTAGTTCCAGTTTCCTTTTGCGGAATGACAATACAGACTACTGCGGTTTTGAAAAGAGACATCATCTTACACTGAAGCAGAACGTGCGCTCTTGTATCAGTTGACTGTCCTCCATTAGTGTGTTCGCGCGCAGTCCAGATGGGACCAAACGAAGAGAGGCGATGACACAGTCAGTTTTCATCATCACTAGTTCTTCGATGTTGACTTTGTCTGTCCAGGGCTTTAAACACTACCACTAAAGTCATACTTGCAAACACTTAAGGACAGATCACACCGAACGAGCTTTTCTGTTGTAAGAATGCAAGACACACTGCACTGCCTTTTTTTTGTTGACAAGAAACAAAGTGCAATGTGCTTTTTATGCCACTAGGCAACAACTGAATCAGCTTCGTATTGTGCGCGAGCGTTGCTGTTGATATTGTTGTAATCGTAATATTTAATAATATTGTGATGTTCACGATTTCTGTAGTACAGCTCGGAAAACTGGAAACAGCGACCACAAGTCTCTCCTCCATCTTTAAAAGTCTCAGTAGTCGTCTTGACAACACAACACTGCTGTCACCTCAACGGAAACCCCGCCTCTACTTTTATTTGATTGGAGAATGAAAATGAAGCGACTGATGTAGCATGCTTTTTCTGCTCAGAGTTGTCTTTTTTTCAACTGCAGATACACAGAGCGCAACGGCAAAGCCGCGAGGCGCAAAGGGCTCATGAGCAGCACGCAAAAATCTCACGGGCATTAGTAAACCATTCAAAAAAAGGCGCCTCTCAATGTAAAAAGAGCGTTGGGTGTAAACAGACTAGTATACAAAAAAAACTGATGTTATCTTAAATTAAGTTAACCAAATAGTCCTTCAAGGCTTTTTTTTAAGTTGCTTTATAGTAGATTGACTTATGACAGTTTTTATGCCAAAAAATGTAGTTGGTTTAATCCTTTTAATATATTAAATGAATATAAAAACATTTGTTATGACTATAACCCCTAATAAAATAATAACCCCTTACACATGTACAGTCATTGCTGTTACATTACCATTAAGATGACATCTGAACAGGGCCTTTTTATAAATTCCTGTAGTTTATTACATCTGCAATTTTCAGGGCAGTTCTAAAGTGTTGTAAATGTTATGTATCAGATTGGACTGAAAAAGAAACAAACACTCTTTTAATCCAGGCTGATGAAGAAATCAGCCAGTGTGAATGCTGTCATAATCTGTATTTGCATTTAAAGTAATTCTGGTAGTACTGTAGTTTACCAGGATTACTGTGTATAAGGTGCTAGTAACAAAGTTACTTTACATGCTTGCTTTTTCTGGGGTAGTCATGTGGATGTGGCTGACAGGAAGACTCATAAGATCCTATCAGATCAGGTCCTCGTTTTCCATTCTCCCATGCGAGCTGGGACCTAATGAAACCAGTTCATAAAACCCCTTGTAAATTATGTCAACAGAGACCTTGACCTGCTTGGTCCTATTGATTATACTGTACAGATGATGAAAAACAGTTCCTGCCAGTCAATAGCTGTATATTCTCAGATTTGCATGCAAGTTTGAATTAACCTCCAGTTGGGTAAAAATCTGAATAAAAAGAAGGACAATTATTTAAGGATAAGGAAGGAAAATAATTCAACAGTTGGCAAAAGGTTGCTGCACTTAAATTGAAAATGCTTTGCTGGTAATTTATAGTAGTTTCACTGATAAGAGCACTATTTGTGTTTTGGTGGCCCTAGCGACCTGCACTAGTTTAAATACATTGCCATAGCACATTATCACGTGACGTGCAACCTAAATGTTTACACAGGCCTTGTATTTCACCTTTGGTTTAGTATTTCAGTAACTCAGTCAGTCACAACAGAGGAAACTGGGTAGGACAAAGCTTGATTGACCCATGGGAAAAGACCTATCCTGTCCCCTAGCAAAGGCTCTCATGATTGTTATCATTATGAAGGGAAATTCCATCATCTTTCCTCTGCTACCTGAAGATAGGACGACCTCCAGCACAGCTGTAACACTTGTGTACTGTTTAAAAGAACTTATTTAATTTCCTCACTTCTGTTGTAGCTTCCTCCCATTGTATAGCTGCATTTTTAGGGTAGTATGAGGCTATTATCGTTTAGTGTTTTGATCGCATCAGATATGTTTTGTTGCTTGAGATGATTACATTACATGGTCCCTAATAACATATGTTTGGATTTAATACACATGTGGTTTGGACTGCTTTTATTACCCTTAAATATCCGTTCCTAAAGTTTTTTTGTGGCAATGCCATAGAAATACCAATTTTGGTTCCCTTATTTTTTTGGCTTATAACGATTTTTAGAAACAACAATTGGCTGAATCAAATACCATAATTGGTCACTTATTTGAATTTTTATCTATAAAATAGATCACTGTTCTGATCATGTTTTTCCATTTTAAAAATGTATGGACTAAGCTATACTAGCTTATTTATTGCAACTTACTCTAGAGGTGCATGATTAACTATTAAAATATCAATTTTTCTAATTGAACACCAATGCAATATTAATTCTAAATCATTAAAATATGCATATGTATATTAATCCTCTGGTGAAGCCTTCAGTACATTAAAATTTGTCGTCAGTCACCATGTATGGTCATGCAACCACTTCAGTCTTTAGTCTTTAGAGTTGGATTGATGTATACGCTAGCAAGAATCACAGTTTGAAAGCAACATGTTATGTCAATTGCATTATGCCAATATGTGGTGAAAAGCACATTTTCAGTAAATAATTGATTCAAGAGATTCCTCAAAAGTGCTTGTTCATCCATTAATGAAACGTGGAGGTTTTATAAGCGAGTTATTAAATCATTCATTCAAACTGAGATTTTAATTATATGACTTGTATAATATTGTAATCAAATACATTGCTGGAAATACAGTTGTGTTAGAATGTCTGGTAAATAGCAGGTGATAGCAGGCCAGTTTCACAGCGGCAGGCCAGATTGAACGTCAGGCCACTGGGAAATGCTGGCACTCCCGATGGCCAGTCTGCCCCTGGATGTGGCTATTGCGAATGATCAAATTTCAATATTGATGCTGAAACAATATATTGTGCAGCCCTAAAATAGAGTATGGAAAATTGTACCTTTTGGAAGATTGAGTGTTATTAAATGTTAGCAATTAGTAAAAAGCTAATTTTAAGGAGTTTTTTTATTATTTGTTTTCCATTGGAAAACATTTGATTGTGCCATATACACATCTCAGTGCCTACATGGACCTAATTAATAAATGAATACTTATCCTGTATTGGCCTTTTATGCTAGCCATATGATGGTTGAGGCATCAGTGCATCTTTTAGTGTTTCTAACAGTTAAAGGTTTTACATGGAACCATCAATGCTTGTGTAGAGATGCACAATAGATTGCCTGATTATAGATTTTAAGATTTCCTCAACTAATATATTACACCTTAAATAATAATCATTAGTCATTTTGTTCATCAATATTTAAAAAAAGAAAGAAAGAAAAATAATTCTGACTTAAAAGACTTGTATTTATAATGCATATAAAATAATATGTTATAATGCATTTCCTGATAGCTGTAAATGCAGTTTATTTGTGTTTACTCAGTGAGTTGATAAGGAGTCTGTTGTCCAGTCCACTAGAGCACATGTGTCCTGACTCCGCCCACCGTCCCTCTATTTACTGCTGGAGCAGATGGAAACACCAGAGATCTGAACGGAGAGAGTCTCCACAGTGCAATACGCTTATCCGATCAATGACTGTAGCTGAGAGGAACTAGTGTAGAGGGTTTTTATCGTTTCTTCAGCATGTGGTAAAAGGATGGAGAGGCTCTGATGGGGGTTTCCTCACCACTGTCTGATGTAAAGACTTTAAGTGGTCTGGAGACTGATTTAAACACATCCTCAGAATGTCCGTCGGCTCACGATGGGATACAAATACTGCTGCAAAGTGGCTTCATGCACCAGGACAGCATCGAAGAGTTGTAAGTTTTAAAAAAATACCTTTTTGTTTATGAGCTCAGTTTTTTATTTTAATTTTGAATATTTTGTAGTTCTTTGCTGTTATTTTGTTGTTTTAATTTCTATTTAATTTTCTTTCTTCATTTCTTCACCCTCTCACACCAAAGATTCCAAAGTTCAGTTGCAGTTATGATTCCAATGAGCTGATTATCTTTGCTGTAGTTTCTGAGTCCTGCTGCTTTCCGTAATGAAGAATGTTCAGTTCATCAAGGAACTCGGTACAGAATTTACTTCAGTGATGTTTCTGTTTGAGAAGCTGGTTACATTTGTTCACGTCACACGACGACAGAGGCAGTCAAAACAAACAAAGTATAGTTTTACACCTTACATCACTTCTACACCGTCTTCCTGTCCTCAGTAAACAGGAAACCCTTGCCACACACTTTTTTTATCATTATGCAGAAAACAAAAACGTTCTTTCCGTTTAAGCGGACCACAGTATCTTTTATTGAGTGTGGTGGAGTATAGTACTGAAGTGTCATTAAGACATGAGCAATGTTTGGTTTACTTCTGTAAATGTGTGAACTATGATTGTTGCCAGATGTGTACTTGAAAGATGCTAAGAAAACATTTTTTTTTAAATCATATTGTGCTATTTTAAATGTTAATAGTACATAAGGTTTACATTCATCCAAGGTAAAAAAAAAAAAACCAAAAAAAACCTTTAATTTCTCAGAATTCTGATAATTTCATATAACCGAATTTGTCAAATGATTTATATGCCTTCTTTCGGAAAAAGTAATCTGCTCTGATTGGTCAGATAGATAGTCTAGTCTGTTGTGTGCTTTGTCAACTCTTTGTATTATATATTGGGAACTTAGCATCTATTTTCACATCTGAATTTGAGCATCAGAGTATTCCTCAAACCTCAGTGATTGTACTGTACACACACTGTAGGACAGTTAATGATGGCATTGACATCAATACAAGCTTGAATAATTGTTTTGTCTTGTCAAAAAATGCTTCTTCTAAATGTTGTTTGCAGGCTTACATAAACCAGCCTCTGGTCTTATCTGGATGTTTATTATGGATCTATGTAGTTCAGTTACAAAAGTGAAAGTGGATTTGATGATGGCTTGCTTTGGAAGATCAGAAGTTATTCTTTCTTTTAAGAGACTTTAACTTTATTTATATACAGTTTGATCTTTAAAAAATTGCAGACCATTTGCATTTAAATGCACTGGATCAAATGTAATATTCGAAAAAGCATTATAGAGACACTTTAAATGAACTATTGTTGAAATCAGCCATTTCAGAAACATGTTTTTGAATATGTAGAGTGGCGTGATTCATATAAATCAACAGATTGATTCAGAAATTAGCTGGAGAGTAACACCCATGAAGCTGGTTTCAATAATGACTCAAGCCTGATGCTGTCAGCGGACACGCTGATGAAGTGTTTGGTTCACCATTACATGTTTGTCTTCTCGTCTCTCTCTGTCTTTCCCCTCCCTTTTCCTGCTGTAAAACTCAAGCCACTGCTTAAGTAAAACCATGTGTGTTAATCTTTCTATGTACAGTACGAGGAGATAGACGACCGTGGATTGATGTGTGGTTGGACAGTTTTTGACCCAAACTGCAGCTTTATTTGTGTGTGCTTGAGTTTGTTATTTGCTCTGGTGGGCATTCGGGGAATAGTTTGGACAATTTAAAAATGTTTTCCAGAATAGAAGGATTTTTGGGATTTAACTGAGAGCTTCCTCAGTGGATCTAGTCTGAACCTCAGGTTATTATGTACAGCTTGTTTTGAACCAAGAATGAACTTGTGTACATTTCGAAATCAATGTTGAAGATGCACTTTTGTATGTGTATAGAAATAAGGCTTTGTAGTAACATTACATTATTTTCAGTTTTCATTTTGCTTTTGACTGCTTATTTACACCACAAATGACTGAGAGAATATTTTTTAAATTTTGTATTGGTTTTTGAAAAATGATACCATTATAATCTCTGTGCAAACAAAACAAATTTTAATGCATTTTACACATTTAGGGCTCATTCACACCATATGTGTCTTTGCTTCTTAAAATGAGAGACATGGTGTTTAGGAATGAGTTTTAAAAAAAAGCACAGTGTAGCACGAGGTCCATGTTATGCGATATTATGAACGTGACGTAAAAACGACAATAACAGACCCATTATACAAAGGAAAACAATATGCTATGATAAAGATGCGTCATACAACGATATGCCAGGGACAAAGCCACAATGAGCACCTCCTCCACCAGCATTTAACGGCAAATAAAACTGTTGTCATGCCAACTTCTTACTATAAACAAAAGCTCGCAACGCTTGCCCTACTTCAGAGCTCTTCTAATTGGTCCACTGCTTTTGAAACTGACAGTGATGGAAAAAAACGCATCTAAAAAAATGTGGCACTCACATGCGTGGCACTTTAAAAGATGCAAGTCACGAGCATAAGGATCACATGTGACCAGCAAGCACTTGTTTACATTGAAAAACAAAGTAGCGCATTGCAAACAAAAAACGCATTCTGTGTGAATGGCCCATTAGCCTGTAGACGTGTAGTTTCGTGACAGTTGACAACCAAAATAATGAAGGTGAACTACAGAACCGTATATATGCTGATGTGTAGTGTTTCTTTACGAAGTGGCATTGCCACCTACTGGCCTGGCATGCACATTGCAGAGGAGAAAATAACAGAATATGAGTTTTTTGACAGTGCTGTCACCTGCATGCAAAACCTTTCCAAAGATGCAGAGAAAAAAAATCTTTTCAGCTTTTAATACATTTTTAGTACCCCAGAATTAAAATTCATTAAACGCCAATTAAAAGAATTAAACATCATTTTTATCATCAAACCTTGTCGTCTATTTTCTGTGGCTCACAATAGAAGAAACAGCATTGTCTCATGCATATATTTCTTTTTCTTTCTATTGACCTAATCTTTAATTAAAACTCAAGGTTCTATTGAAACAACAGATCACATTGATGAAAAGAGCTGGCTTAAACTTGCCCTAAATAGTTTTCAAATCACTGTAAAGCTTGGACAGACCTTAGATACTCAGGTCACATGGACACACTCCCATTATGCTTCATTCTCTTTCTTTTGAACCAACCTACAATAACAGCCTCATAAAAAGACATATGGTTACGCACATGACTCAAAACAGCAGGCGCACACACACATGCACGCGCACACTCACACACACAATATATAAATCCATGATTCTCTCTGCTATTCACAGTCACTCTTGTTTTACAGTCTGCATAGTTTGAATGTCATTGATTGGAGGGAGATATGTTGCATGGGATTATTCAAAGAACAGAAAGTCGCACACACAGATCCCCCAGCTGTCGCAGTGATGGGGAACAGAGTGTTCTTGTTTGCGTCCTGCACAGAGAGTTCGGTGTGTGAGCTAATGTCCTCAAAAAGAAGTCCTCCCATATTCCCCTACTGAACTCAGTGTCTCATGTTCCACTCGGGATGTGAAACGCATCAGAATTCACAGTATTTCTTTGACATAATAGACACAGTTAAGATTGATGTTTTCCTCTCGTGGCTAATTTAAAAATCATCAACCTGATTTCTCTGTGCAGGCAAAGTCTATATCAGTTTCCCCTGGGAAATGTACTCTCGTGATTTAATTAGGATTAAACATTTATTTGGGATTTTCCTTTATAGATATTAGGTTCCCTCTTCTAGTTTGAGCTTCTTTTTTTTAAAGCCCTTGATATACTCACACTGGAGTTATTTTCATTTAAAGGCATAGTTCAGCAGAAAATGAAAATTCGGTCATCATTTACTCATCCTCATCCATGTTCCCAACCTGTTTAAATTTCTTTTATCTGTTGAACTCAAAGCAAACGCAAAACTGGAATATCGCATAAAACATCTGCGAATAAAACACTGTTTATCCAATGAGTCAAAGAGAACAAAATCGCCACTTGCGTCAAATATCAAAATGAAAAACGGAAGGAGAAACCAGTATGTGCCTTTTTCGACTGGTTTGTCCATTAATGCTGTCCCAGTGCACCCATATTTGTTTTTACATGATGTCTTATAACAATTCACATGACTTTTTTTGATGCACATGCTGGAATTTATTCAGTAAATGTGTTTCCGTCGAAGTTTATGCACATTTTTTTCTTATTGGATAAAATGTTTACCCTACTCTATGTGCATCTTGGTGTTTCAATCAAGCATTTTTTATGCCATATTACAAAATGCTCATAAAAGTAGGTGGTTGGAAACCTTGCTAATGGCTGTTTTTTTCCCTTACATTTTTCAGAATACATTTTTCATTCATTTTATGTTTTGTGTCCAGCATAAGAAAGAAATTCATAATAGATGAAAACCACTTGAGTGTAAGAGTGGAAGAAAACTTAAATAAGCAAAAAAAAGCAAATAAAATGAAAGCGATGAGAAAACAGCAGTTGCACAAACTGCATCTGATAATAGTGATGTGGATGTTTGCACAAGCTCTGCAGTTCAGCACTCTACTCAGACATCACATGTATATAGAACTTTCTACAGTAGATTGCTTTAAACAAAGGAGCTTTACAGTATTTAACATGAAAACAATGTCAAAGTTGCTTCCAAGTAGAACTGCAATTTATTTTCTGCTGTAAATCAGCTCTCCAGTGTATATGTTTTCTCTTTTCTTTTGGAAGACTGACATCAAACTTTTCTTTAATGCCTTGGCAAGCTATTGCAAACTCCTGAAACGCACTCCAAGCTAATTTAGTTTGGCCAGAGATTGTTCAAGATGACATCAAACCAGTTTGTTCTTCATTTTCGATTCACTAAAAGTATGTTTTGGACTTAACTTAAACAAATTAATTAAAGCAGTTTTAGAGTTGTTGTTTATCCTAATGTGGTGTGTGTGTATTTTGTTTAAAGTTTAAAATTACAGTGAAACGTGCTAGAAAGCCACTGCTCATTTCGCCTTTTTAAAAAGTACTTTCCTAACCACTTTCTTGGCATCAGTAGGGGAATGATAAACACATTCTTTACTATTTCTTGTTCTCTTATTTGTTTTGGAGCAGTGATGAACATTTTTATTATTATTTGTAAGTAAGTGAAACAGAGAGAAGCATTATACAATGTGTCAGTTTTATTCTATTCTTGACAGGCATCATGAAGTCTCCTTCCTGGAGCAAATATTTGTATTAAGATTTTCATCTGTTGGAAGAAGCATTGAAAAAAAGAAAAAGAAAATAATAATAATAATTACATGTTTACCTTTATGTTGGTTTTGTCTACCTTCCATCCTTCCTTTGTTATATTATATATATTTTTGTTATTATACAATATATTTTGATCCAATTTCAGAGCAACAATTCAATATTTTGTTCCTTAAAGAATCCAGTTTTGAATAATGCGTCTGTGATTCAATAATCCATTCACAAAGACAGACACATGTTTTGTTGAAATTAATCTTCAATGACGGGGGTTTCATGACCCTTTAAATTAAATATTCAGTCAGTCACACATTATGACAAGGGCTTGGCATCACCTACTGGCTTTTAAAAATAATAATAATAGAAATAATATTAATTAATTTAATTTATATGCGCCTTTCATGACACTCAAGGTCACCGTACAAGTAATTCTTAAAACCATACAACCAGTCATGCCAATAGCCTTGTGGTTTGTGTTGACACATAGCACTATGGTGTTCATGGTCCTTTGCCAATTCTCTCCTTTTTCTGCTCCCCATGCTTTTCTGTATATGATCTCCACTGTTTTATCAAATTAAAGCTGAAAACAGCCCTAAAAACATACAATACAATATCCACAGACAGGACAATAAAACAAACAAAAGCAAATAAAACCATTCATAAACACTGACCCACAAATATGCAATTAAGAGTAAGCATGTTTAAATAAATGGGGTCTCCCATTCTCAGATGATGTCTTTTTCTCTGTTCTCAGCATCAGTGAGAGCTTCCTAACAGTCAAAGGTGCTGCGCTTTTCCTTCCACGTGGGAATGGCTCCTCCGCTGCCTCTTCCTGCTCCTCCAGAATCACAGCACAGCGCAGCAAACATGCAGGTATGGACATCCACTGGACAACACACATGCAAACTAGGCAGTAAGATTATACTAATATTTAAAATGAATGAACCATTTGAACTCATTTTGCACAGGGGACCTTCAGCAGCACCTGCAGACCATGTTCACTTTACTGCGGCCAGAGGATAACATCCGATTGGTGAGAGACACACAGAGACGCACACAGACACACACACACGCGCACAAACAGGCATACACACACACACACACAAAATAAATAAATCTACCAAAACCTTGCTGGCTGTCCTTGTAGGCCTGGAGTGTCCAAATCTGTTCACGGAGAGCCATTGTCTTGCAGAGTTTAGCTGGTTCCCTTATTATACAGACTCATGAGAAACTTTTCCATGGTCTGTTGAAATTCTTGATTTTCATTGGAAGGTGTGCAATAAAATCGCTTAATCCACAGGTAGTTCCCGACAGTTTTGTTCACACTTTGAAATAAATGATTTGCCTTCAAACATTAATCGTAACCATAGAAACTCAGTGACAGTTGCCGGTGCCTTCAATCCTCAATCCCAAATTTAATCTCGAGGACAATGATGTGTGTACCAGCGATCTGATGTTGATGAACTGACTTGCAAATATGCTTGCACATATTTGTGAAGAGGTAGCCAACACATGTTACTATGAGCTATAAGATGTGTCCATGTCGATTACATGCACACAGATGATCTCTCTAGCAAGCGTTTTCTGTCTTTGGCTCTGTCTGTGACTGCTTTAAAGTGGAGAGATTTAACGTGGCATACCTGATGAAAAATGTATTAAATGTTGTCCTGCCAAGAGCATTACTAGGTTTACGTTCTCAGTATGACCACGGAATAAGCGGTATGCTCCTGGTTTTGTACCTACAAGTAGGCAAGTTTAAATAAAGATGTCATGTGCATTCACGATGGTACAAGATACCGTGAACTGTAAAAAACCTTATTGTTATATAATCCTGTCACATTCAGACAGCTGATTTTTTAGAAATAAAAAGTCTGACTGTCATTGCTTAATAACTATAAGTATTGTGATTTATGTTTTACTTTTGGTGTACCTTTCTAACTCACTCAGCCAGACAGACATGCAATTATATCAGTTTCAAAAATCTGCATTCAACAACAAACTTGCATCCATCAATTTTGCCATGTTTTTTATTGACACACCCCCAATTTGGAAACTCTGAAATTTAGAATGTCCCATTCGTGACAACAGCTTTGTGGCATCGTTCATGTGTTTTTAACTTGTACATACAATTTATTCAACATGACGTGAATGCAGACAGCTGGAGTGTGTTGGAGCTCAAATCTGCTGGACAGTGGCCTCTCCAGGAACAGGTCTGGACACCTCTAATACAGGACCTTTTTTTCAGCCAACTTCAGCCACAATGATCCTTACAGATAATAAAATCCCAGAGTGCTCTGCATCAATAGTGAAACTGAAGATAAGGATTGTGTAAATCATATATATAGCTAAAAAACTTAAAACCTTCAGATTACTCAAAACATTTGTTGAAACTTCGTTTCTTTAACATATTTGAGTAAACTAACTCACTTAAGTTAGTAGAACTTTTATTTTGTACTACACTACTACAACAACATGTTTGTAATGAGTGGGGAGAAACACATGGGTCTCTCATTAACTCTTCAAAACTTTAGCAATAGCTTGTGGTAATGTAACTGGCAAAGATACTCTTTTATCATACATTTACATGATTATAACTGTGGATCATGCAGTATGTAATAAGTTTTTAGCACATCCGCAGCCTAACCACTGCCTCCACTCTTTCAACATAACAGAAGTCTCTGTAAATGCCAGTTTAGCACAAATGCTAGTAGCACAAATTAGCATAGTACATGCTAATTTGTCTCTCTATGTTAATCGTGTGTAACAACTCACAGTAACAAGTTCTAATATTCATTTTAACACCAATTTTACTTATACTACTTATACTATATACTTCAGTTTCTCATCAAATCTTTTGACCAATCAAATGTTCTATATTATATGACATGCCTCGCTCCTTCAAGATGCTATATGCTGTTGATCTCAACCACTCTCATTGGAAGAGCTGCGCTAAAAAAAACGAAACACTGTTGGCCATTTTTAAAGAGGAGGAGGTACTCCGTCCCACCCTGTCTTCATATTTCAGTTCACATTATGTCACACATCGAAAAAAAAGAGCACTTCATAGCACTTCACAGGACCTTTACTTAATTTCACTTTTTGTGTTACAGTATACTATGTTGTCCTGAATTAATGCTCTACTCTGACTCCAGGCCGTGCGGTTGGAGAGCACCTTCCCCCAGTGCACCCGCTACATGGTGGTGGTCTCCACTAATGGTAGGCAGGACACAGAAGAAAGTGTGGTGCTGGGAATGGACTTCAGCCCCTCCGACAGGTTTGTGTGTGCTGCTGCTTGTACTGTTAATTCAAACCAGTCAAATATAATATAGATACAACAAGTAAGTACATTTTGTGCGTGTTGCAGTTCCTGTTCCATAGGCATGGTGCTTCCCTTGTGGAGTGACACACGGATCCATCTGGATGGTGACGGGTAGGTGTGACAGATATGGTTAAAACTGACAAATACACATCTGTTTGTCCTGCAGGTAGTTCAATTGGACTTTTCTGTTGTTGTTGTTGTTTTCCACAGGGGCTTCAGTGTGTCTACAGATAACAAGATACACATATTCAAGCCAGTTTCAGTCCAAGCCATGTGGTGGGTGCTTTTGGTTTTTTTGGTTTTTGTTTTTCTTTACATTTATTTTTTTTGGGCTGGGACTATTAATCAACACATTGTGGATCCAAATGTTTCAAATGCATTGCGATTCTCTCAAAAACGATTCTGAGCTTAGTTTTTACCAACAGCACTGTGTGCTTTACAAACAGCCACACTCTGCCAATTCTTACTCGTACCCTTTGAAGCTAATATAATCATTAATAATATTAGGAAAGTTTTAAGCGAATACAAGAGCCTAACCGCTGAATATGAGTCAGCCGAACATACAAGTGCTGTTCTTCATAAGTATTTGAGTGAATGGTTAAAAACTAGCCCAGAGTGCCATCTGCGGTTAGAAACAAAGCTCAGAGTTGATTAAAGAATGTATAACATGGATTTTAAAAATCGTAGAATCTGTTCACAAATCACAAGACATCGATTTATCGTCCCAGCCATAATTTCTATCTACTGATGTGCTGAAGTTATTTTTTTAAGGAAACATTGTAACCAAAATGTATGTTTATTTTATAATCTGTTAATTAATCACATTTACTAAAAGTTACTATTATTTTAGAAAAAATAAATATTATTTATTAGTGCTGCATGTAAAATTCAGAAACCCTGTGTTTTTCTGACTCCGGTGGTCATTGAATTCACTTGCAAGTTAATGCATGAAATGGAATTATAGTGCAGATGTTTTGTAAAATACTACTGTCAAATCCCTTATAGCTTCATATTTTATCTATCGCCCCTAGACTGTTAATTTATTGCCTAAATGTTTAATGTAATGTTATTTCAGAGGTACCAGAGGCTGAAATTGTACCAAAGAAATAATTTTGGTATACGTCCAAACCTGATATGGTGCCATGTTTTGATATGAAAGCTCCTCTTTCTCTCAGGTCTGCCCTGCAGTCTCTTCATAAGGCCTGTGAAGTGGCCCGCTGTCATAACTACTTCCCAGGCAGCCTCTTTCTGACCTGGGTGAGTTACTACCAGAGCCGGGTGTCCTCAGATCAGGCCCGCATCAACGAGTGGAACGCCATGCAGGACGTGCAGTCCCACCGCGCAGACTCACCTGTGCTCTTCTCTGATGTGTGAGTTTTGGTACATCATGTGTGTAACATGGGTGCTAAATGGGTGTAATATAAGGAATGATTGATTATGAGCCATTGAATTAATACAACAACAACAAAAACACACCTGAGGTGGTGAATCATGGCCATAACACCTGTGCATGAGTGCGCATTATTTTCTAATAATTCAATGGACCAGAGTTAATTATTCTGTTTATACTAGGGTTACCACACCTAAAGGCACTGTTCAGATTTAGTTTTTCACAATGTTTGTCAGGGTTTTGTTCTCAAACAGCTCTTGTGTGTAGGACTTGTTTCTTACATATCTCATCCAAAGCCTTTTGTTTTTATTTTTACTTTTATACAGTTTTTTTGACTGTTGTAGGCTTTGAGATAACTGAAACCATTCTCTGGAACTAATTTAGCTTTGTGTTTCTCTAAAAAAACAACATCCTTGTAGGATAAATTTGTAAGATACATTTTCCCAGGTTTTTAGAATATATCCCATCAAGCTGTTTTGTGTTCAAAAGAGATGTCTAAATATAGACGTCTTGCCTAAAATGTGACTAAATCTAAGGGACATATAAGAATAGCCCAAAACTAGACTAGTCATTAAATGCACAGGAAGTGAGTACATATGTGAAGTCTATCTAATCTATGTATTTAATATTTGACGATTAGTCTATTCTTAGATGTCTTATTTTCATCGACAACCCAAATTTAGTCATGTTTAGGACAATATATCTAGGCTTGGACATCTATTAGATTATATTTGATGTTATCTATTTGCTTGGTGGCTATGGAGAATTAACATAAATGTGACACTTAAAAAAACAACATCTGGTTTATTTCTTCAGGCCAACTGAGCGGGAAAGAACAGAGAGACTCATCAAGACTCGATTAAGAGAGATAATGATGCAAAAGGACCTTGAAAACGTCACCTCAAAAGATGTACGATGATAATATACTGTACATCCTAAAAATCACTTTCTCAGTGACTGATTTATTCTGTACAGACTTTTGTCTTTCACGCTGTACCTTCAAACGCACTTCTGTTTAGATCCGCACAGAGCTGGAGATGCAGATGGTGTGTAACCTTCGAGAGTTCAAGGAGTACATCGATAATGAGATGATCGTCATCTTGGGGCAGATGGACAGGCCCACAGAGATTTTTGAGCATGTTTACCTGGTGAGAGCGACGTCTCTCTTGTACATTTTAATCATACATTTCAGTTATAAGATGTACTATCAGTCATTTTTGAATTGTATCTAATTACAGGGTTCTGAATGGAATGCATCAAATCTAGAAGAACTGCAAAACACTGGGTAAGTTTTGACATCCTTGTTTATGAAAAAAGCACACATACCAATAATAGCTGCTGTTGAAGCCGCTTTGCAGGACTGTTTTAGTCATAAACCTGTGTTATCTTTTATGACTGCTTTGAAGTCTGTTCTTGTTAATAGTTATTCCGGTTTTCTGTCTTTGTGTTTACCATCAGGGTGCAATATATCCTTAATGTGACGCGGGAAATCGATAACTTCTTTCCAGGGCTATTTGAATACCACAATATCCGTGTTTACGATGAAGAAGCCACAGACTTGCTGGCTTACTGGAATGACACTTACAAGTTCATTTCTAGGGCCAAGTGAGTGGAAATATGTTATACTGAAATGTTTTTAGACCATTTGTTGCGGTTTCTTACTACTTATTCTGCATTTGTTGGTGTCAGAATTAACATAGCTGTGCTATAACATCTGTGAGGTTCTGTTTTAAATAATTTTAGTAGTGTTCATTATGGCAAATTTAGTCGTTATGGATTTGGAGTTCATTCATTTTAATACGGTCTAAATTCAAGAGATGTAGCAATATTTAAATTCTGGTCTCTAAATCTGTAATGATATAATAGAACTGATTGTTTTAAATATTAATACAGTATTTCAAAACTTGAAAATAACTCTGAAATTAAAAATAATACACATCATACATTTAATGAGTGTACAAAATGTAGATAAAGGATATAATATTCTGTGTAAAAAATCAGATATGTAATTAGAAATTGCTTTTGTTATTATAATATTTATGTTTTAAAGATTAGCTATATGTGATTATTCATTCATTCATTCATTTTCATTTCGGCTTAGTCCCTTTATTAATCTGGGGTCGCCAACTTATCCAGCATATGTTTTACGCAGCGGATGCCCTTCCAGCTGCAACCCATCTCTGGGAAACATCCATACACACCCATTCACACTCATACACTACGGACAATTTAGCTTACCCAATTCACCTATACCGCATGTCTTTGGACTTGTGGGGGAAACCGGAGCACCCGGAGGAAACCCACGCCAACACAGGGAGAACATGCAAACTCCACACAGAAACGCCACCTGACCCAGCCGAGGCTCGAACCAGCAACCTTCTTGCTGTGAGACGAACATGCTACCCACTGCGCCACTGTGAGGCCCTATATGTGATTAGTTAGAAGTCAACAAAGGTAATGCGAATATGTGACTCTGGACCACAAAACCATTCTTATGTTGCATCGGAATAGCCAAAAATACAGTGTAGAGGACTAAATTATATATATATTTTTTTCTTGTAGGCTACAAATCATTAAAATATTCATTAAATATCATGTACCATTAGGATATGTTGTAAGTTTCCTACTGTAAATATATCAAAACTCAATTTTTTAAAACTCAAAACTCTGTTTATTAGTAATGTGCATTGCTAAGCACTTCCTTTAGACAACTTTATAGACAATTGTCTCTGTGTTTAAATTATTTTAAGCCTCAGGTTCCAGATACCTAAATAGTTGTATCTCTACCAAATATTGTCGTACTGTAACAAAGTGTACAACAATGGAACGTTTTTTATTCAGCTGTATAAATCTCAAGGGTCACATAAAATATAAAAATAGGTCAATATACATCAGTGTCAGATTTATTTAATTTAAGACTCAATATTTGGGCCAATTGATTGAGTTATTTATTTACTTTTATTGCCTTCAAAAGGGCAACAAAGCTCCAGCGTGTTTAGCAGTCACTAATCTAGACACCTGATTGGTTACTGCATTCATAAGCTCACATGTTATCAATTCACTTTAATCTTGACAGCCATGAAGCTTTAAGTTAATTGTACAGTGCATTTTTTGCAAGCGTGAACATTTTTCAGTCAGAAATTATGGTAATTCTCACATAATGTAAAAGAACTGTACAGTTCTTTGTTGATTACAGGTCTCTGGTTGTATTTGTTGAGAAGTTACAGTGGCTGTTTGATCACATTCCAGTCTCTCTTTCTTGATTTCAGATAAAGTCTTAATTCAGATTAATTGTTAACCTGTGTTTTTCTCGTACTTCGCACTATGTCCATCTTTTAACACAAGACTAATCTGATACCTCCAGAAAAGCAGGGGCCAAGTGTCTTGTGCATTGCAAGATGGGCGTCAGTCGTTCGGCCTCCACTGTGATCGCTTACGCCATGAAGGAGTACGGCTGGGACAAGGAGCAGGCCTTTGAGTATGTTAAAGAGCGGCGAGCCGTCACTAAACCCAACCCGTCATTCATGAGACAGCTGGAGGAGTACCAGGGAATACTGATGGCAAGGTAAATACTGCATTTGAATGTGTGCAGTCATGCGATTGGCTGGAAGCATATGTGTGTGTGTGCATACAAATATTTCAGCATGCAGGTATACCGCAGACGTGTTCGGCTTCAACGTAATGACATGGTTCTCTTCACAGTTGATTACAGGTCTCTTGTTGTATTTGTTGAGAAGTTACAGTGGCTGTTTGACCGCATTCCACTTAGTAACCCATGCGCCTTTGATTGTCTGCTTGTGTCTCTGAGGTTGTAGGTTTGTGCACGTGGGCTTTAGTGTGGGCGGGTATGCATGTGCACAATGCATTTTGTACTTCCTGTAAAATTAGTGAATGGGGTTATTCACGTTCACGAAACATTTTTAACCGACCATATATACACATATGAACATTATTCTGCAGAAACCCAGATAACAACCATGCTCTCATCATTTATTTTTATTGACTGTTCATACTTTTACACAGTGGTTGCAGGACATGTTTACGTTTAGATGACTAGGTGGTCGTGTTAAATTCATAACAATGTTAAAAATGTGATTTTTAAAGCCCGAACTATTTCATACAGCTTATATGAAATTAATAATTGTATTCTTTTAAACATTGATTTACTCAAATTAACTTATATTTACTATCAGGGGTATTATTACCGAAAGTTTTTTATTATCTTAGGTCTTAACTTGAGATAATGCATTTAAATAAGTTTTTTCACTAATTTGTAATAGCAGAAAAGAAGCGAGTTTTAAATTGATTCTTTTTCTATCTTACAAAATTGTATCTCTAATTAGGAAACTAGTCGGAAACTAGCATTTTTCCCCATTTCACTCTTAAATAATTTAGTTTGGACAGCTGTATGGTTGCACAAAGGTTTGTTGTCAAGGTAGAATGTTTCTGTAATCCCACCTTCCTATCTACAGTTAAGATAATGGACATAAGAAATGCTGTTCTGTAGAAGATTCTGGATTACAGCCCCCGATCATCATATTAGAATATTTTTTCTTCTGAAGAATCAGTAAAAATTTGGGTAAAGACTGCTGAAAGTTCAGCATTGTTATTAAAGGACAAAATTTGAAGCACTTATTTTAATAATGTTTCACAACAATATTACTGTCTTTAGTGTATTTCTGATCAAATGAACATCTTTAAAAAAAAACATTATTTAATGTCAAATAATGTACAAGCCACAGTTATATTGTAAAACCCTAGTTATTTTCAACCCTGCATATTTTGTTTACTCTACCTTTTCTTTGTTTTCTTTTTTTCAAAACAGCAAACAAAGACACAATAAGTTGTGGCGTTCCCACTCAGATAGTGATCTTTCGGAGCGCCATGAGCCACTATGTAAAGCTACCGCTGCACAGTCTCTAGGACGCTCCAGTTCCCGCAATCAGACCTTCGGCCAGACTTCACCCTCAATACAGGAGCTACTGCAGACTCTCACGCCTTCCTCAGTTAATGCTACTGGGACTAACGGGCCGGTGGAGCCCAACACAACACGCTGGTCAGATAGCCACATTCACAACGGAACCCTCCACGAACCCACAGAGACGCCTTCCTTCCCCAGGCCCAGGGCTGCCACTGTGGTCCCGGAGGCCAGACCTGATATCACCTCTGTGACTGTTGCTGAGACGGTCCCACTAGGACGTCCTCATCCGCCCCCCGCTGTACTTCACCCACCCTCGTCCCCCAAGCTTCTCTCAGATGCAAAGGCCAAGCAAGGCCCGCCTGAGGTGTCCAATCTTGTGCCTTTGGAGAAGTCTAGTCCAAAGGTGCTCTCTTCTGTGAACATTAGGACTCCTGAGCCATGCACACAGGCCCTGGACTCCTTAGGGCTCCAGGATCTCAGCCAACAAGTGCCTAACACGGAGACAGACTGTGCTGGGTTAAGTCACAGCAGTGATGAGGACCACCACCCCAGTGCCACATTACAAAGGGCTGAGCTCGTGCCCACGCCTCCCTCTACTCTCAGCACAGATCGCATTGACTTCTTCAGTGCCAGAGAGAAGTTTCAGGGCCTTTCTCAAGAGATTCGCGGGACAGAGCAGGTGGTAGGGCAGGCACCTCGGGACAAAAGTCCAAGTGTAGAGACCAAACGCCTGCTTCCTGACAACCCCGTCAAAGAGGAGGAACAGAAAAAGGTAAGGGGGTAATAAAGAATAATCAAGAATCGTGTTTATGTACAAAGTTCCCATAATAGGGATTAGGGCTGCACGATATTGGAAAAATCTGACATTGCAATATTTTGTTATTCTTCAATATAAATATTGCAAAATGAATACAATTAAAGGTGAAATAAGCAGTGCTTTATGGTTTTCTGGAGAGCCAAACAATATTCAGGTACCCAAAATGAATAACCGCATGTACCTTATACATTAGTCAACATTTGAAGTGGATCAAACAAGTTTTTTCAAGAATGACTGTTAGACAAGAATGGGGGTTGTTCAATAGTTGGTGGACAACTATGATAAAAGGTTTTGATCCACTTCAAATGTTGACTACTGTAGTCTTCATTGTGTATGTAATTCAGTCAAATTAATCTTTGTTAAAGTTACAAATGTTGTTATTTTTTTGGCCACAGTCGCTCTCTTGCAATTGTGGCCTAAAACATATGCAAATGATGAACTTTCACTCCATTATGGTTAATATCTGCAATGACTCCCCAAATCTTGTGTTCTTAACTATGGTGCTGATCAACTATAATCCCAATTCAACATTGTATATTATCTGATGTGACTATTGTTGATGCACACATTGTGATATCGATGCTGAAACGATACATTGTGCAGCCCTAGTTGGGATAGAAGGTTCTGTCATCATTTACTTTCCTTCAAGTCATTCCAAACCAGTATGACTTTCTTTTGTGAAATAAAAATAAAGATATTTCTTTTTTTTTGTCCGTAAAATAAAATTCAGGGGGAAGCAATATTGTGTTGGATTCCATTGACTTTTTAATTTTATATCTTCATTTTCCATACAGGTTTGAAATCACATGAGGGTAAGTGATGACAGAATTTTTGGCCTACTGTCCCTTTAATTATTTACTATCCAAGCTTATTCATGAACTTAAGTAAACAAGGCAAAATGCACTGCAATGCTGTAATTGTGTTTACTTTATTATGCTTTTGCCCATATATAAACGCACAAAACATTTGAGCTAAAAATCTATAAATGTTTACTTAGACAGCTGTATAAAGCTTTCCCTGCATCTGTTTTAATATTATGCTATTGTCCTGCAGCAAGGGAATAATGTTCCAGAGAGTAAGTTTGAAACTTTATTAAAATCAGGTTCTGTTGCCATACCGTGTCTCATCACAACCATGTTTGAATCAAGTCTCGTATGCCTCACACTGCCACCCACTGTTCATGAGCAATGTTGCATGGGATCCTCCATCTGTCATGGTGTTGATCAGTCCGATGCGGTAGCATTTAGGTTTCATTCACACATGGAGTAAAAGGTGAAGTGTGTAATTTCGTGAGGTCAATTTTTTTTTTTTCTCATTCCAGTTTAATGTCCCTAACTAAAAGTATAGAAGTCATATAATAATTTGCACTAGCTGTGTATTTATTCGTTAACTGTCAATAAAATCCCAATGTAACAAATAATTTGCAAATATAGTGGTGTGTCTTCAAGAGAAATCGGGGATCGTCCATCAAAAATATTTTTAAAAATCTGTTATTAATTACTTACTCTCATGTCATTTCAAACCCCCAAGACCATCATTCATCTTCTGAACACAAATTAAGATATTTTGAATGAAATCCAAGAGCTCTCTGATCCTCCATAGACAACAAGAGTCTATTAAAAACATCCTCAAAAAGTTCATGTGTCTTCAGTGGTTCAATTGTAATGTTGTGAAGCTATGAGAATACTTTTTTGTGCACAGAAAAACAAAAATAAAGGTTGTTTTTTTTCTCACAGTGTCAGTTACGGGTGCACATACACAAAAGCATTGTCCTGCACTCTGTATGTGTATTGTGCTTGGTTGCGCTGCTGATGTATGTGCCGCATGCACCCAAGATTTGTTTCAAACAGAGAAAATCATGCACTGAAATCTGTGGTGTACATCAGTGCACGGTTCACTGAACTAACACAGTGACTGAATGTAGAAGGTCAGAGGGCGCTCAGATTTCATCCAGAATATCTTAATTTGGTTTCTGAAGATGGAACAACATGAGTGCGAGTAATTAATAACAACAAATTTAAGTGAACTGTCTCTTTAATACAAATGGGTGTTAAAAACATTGAAAAAGTCACTGGACTTTTTTTATTAAGTGCATTTATTAGCAGAATTATAGAATGCTTCAAACATATTGCTTATAAACTAAAGGCAGCATCTGTCTTATGTTTAGTTTAGGGAGTTATTAGTAGCCAATCATCTGACCTTTTTCTCTCTGAGCAAATTATTCGTCAACATGACAAAGAAATTCAACCTTTTTTTCTAGATATGCGTCTGTAGGGATTTTCTCCACCAGCCAGAATACCATAGAAATCACATAGTAAAAGCAACCCCCCTAAATCTCATCTGTGAGTTTGGCATGTCCAAACAAATCTCATATTTTCTTGAAAATTATCAAATCGATTTATTTTTGCAATTCTGTGTTTTTGCCTTTGAAAGCACAGAAATTAAACACTTCACCTTTAAAGCACTGTGTAATGGAGGTACATATTCCATACAAATGACCACCAATGCCTCTGTTTTTCTGCTACAGGAGAGCTGCAGTGTCTCAGTCCATAGCAAACTGTCCGGAGCGGAGTTCACATGGCACAATGTAACCCCTTCCCCCCCTCCAACCAGTCAACCTGTTTCCAGTAGCAGCAGTGAGGAAGAGGAGTTTGCTCAAGTCACATCAGCCGAAGCTGAAATGGAGAAGGTGGAGCATGGGAAAGACTGGCCTAAGGGCACTGTGTGGCGAGCCACCCGGGAGCTGGAGCAAAAGATCAAGCAGAAGGTCTCGTCAGCAGCACTGGTGTCCTCAGCTCCCGTGTGTCCCTCGCGACGCTCTCCCGTCAACACCAGCAGCACAGAGAAAACTGAGGAGACCTCATCCCACACACACCTCACACCCGATCCAAGCACTGTGTCAACACGCCATCACCAGCCTCAGCACCACGAGGTGGAGGAAGACCAGAGTTTTACATTTGAAGAGGGAAGTGAAAGCGAGAGACGACTCAGGGAAGAAGAGCACAGGAACACCGGCCTCACACACTCAAGCCATTCACACTTGTCCAGCTGCTCTTCGCCTCTAGTTCTCCAGCTCGAGGGGATCACAGAGCAGGAGAGTTACACCGACTCCCGCTGTCCGAAGGACATGAGGGAAACCTGGGAGACCCTGAAAGAACTCGGGGCGTTTCTCTGGCAGGTGAGTGGCTGCTCGGACAGGAGGCTCAGCCAACCGTGGTCTAGGAGAGAGCAAAGGAAGGGTCGGGCTACTCGAGAGAGGACCAAAGAGGTGGAGGCTCGGATCCGGCAGGCTGGACTGACCCCACCCTCAATGATGAAACGTTCAGCCTCATTGGCCAAGCTTGGGTCGCTGGAGCTCTCGCCCATTGACCTGAGCGAGCTTGACTTGAGTCCTGCCTTACTCTCTGCTCCCACCAATAAGCCTCGGCCCCATTCCAACAGTGACGATACCTCAAAAAAGCAGCGGGTTTTGCCCCACTGCACTCCTGCTCCTCTCCCTTCCTCTTCTGCCTCTCCTGTTTCTTCCACTGGATCTCCTATGCTTGGACATGCAGAAAATGATGACACGACTGAAGATGCAGAATATAGCGACAATGATGTCATGCCCATGCCACTGCCACACTCCCCACCCTCCAATCAGTGTTGGAGGGGGGGAAATGCACAGGAGGAGGCAGGATATGCCCCGTTACCTGCTTCTACCTTGATACCTGTGGCAACACGCCAACAATATGGGAGGACACATCCCCTGCGGAGACTGAAGAAACGGACCGTTAACCCTTACCACACTATGTGACTTCTATTCTGTATGTGTGAGAATCTGTGTGTTTGTGCCTGCCAGTGTGAGTTTGTGATTAAAGGGATAGCTCACTCAAAGACGAAAGTTCTGTCATCATTTAGTCACATTGATGTCAGTCCAGACCTGTATTACCAGTGTTCCTCTGTGGAAGATATTGTGGGCGGTTTTATACAATGACAGTGAGTGGAGTCCAAAACAACAAATTTTGTACTCCACTCACTTTCGCTGTATCTTTGTTTGTTTTTACAAAGAATATGCAAAATCTCACAGGTTTGGATTAGCATTAAAGAGATAGTTCACCCAGACATGGAAATTTACTATCCTTCAAGTATTTCTAAACCTTGTTCTGTTTTTGCTTTATATATATATATATATATATATATATATTGAGATATGTTAGTAACCTGTAACCGTTGATTTCCATAGTAGGAAAAACAAATACTATGGAAGTCAATGGTTACAAGTATCCAACATTTTTCAAAATGACTGCAACAGAAAAGAAGCTCAAAAGAGTTTTGTAACAAGTGTATGGTGAGTAATTCATGACAGTTTTGGGTGAACTACCCCTTTCAGATGAGCCCAGATGATTCAAGAATGCCAATTTTTGGGTGAATTGTCTGTTTAACTTGCCACGCATACCTCAGTGGGCCTTATCCAACCGCAAATCAAACAGCGTGGACATTTTAGAGCACAATGTGATTTTGAATGTTTTTAGCTGGGATTGATGGCCCAACAAACCGAAATCGTTTAACCCGACTCATCATTTGAGTAGAAAAATATCACTGCTCTGGAAGAACAACGAAGTGCTTTGACTGATATACTTTTTGCACAGTATCTATGAGGTCGTTCTTTGCATACCGTGGTAATACAGTACATTACCATTTCATCCTTTATCTGTCAAGTCTATGAACGAAAACCACAATGTTCTCTGCTGAATTGGATTCTGGAGGTGTGTGCGTGCGTGTGCGTGTGTGTGTGCGCGTGTGTGTGCGCGCTGGAGAGCCAATGATGAGTGTGTTTAACCTCAGAAATGAATGACATGTAATGGTGAGTGTAAAATTATTACAGATATGAGATTATTATGTGTGTGCATGTTGGTTTAATGAGAATGGGATCAGTTCTGTGGTACTCGTAGAATGTAGAGTTTATGGGCCTAAGTGTGCATATGTATATTTTGTGGATGTGTATGATATGTATACTTTAACATGGGTGTGTGTGCAGTTTCTGTCTGTTCTCGACTTCAGTGCAGTTTCTTCATTCAGCGTTTTCTGTTTTGTTAAAAACACAACAAAAAGCGACAAGGGGGATTTTAATATGCACTTTTTATTATTGTTTTACATTTTTTAAACAGTGGTTTGTATTCTGGACGCATGCTCACAGAGTATGTGTTTAGAGTTGCTTGTTAGGGTGTTTGTTGTACAGTGCAAAAAAAAGAAAGAAAGACAAGTGAAATGTGTCTTTGACTGTTGTAAGACTGGAAGTTTTGTTTCTTTTTATTGTGCTTAAACTGTGACAATTAAAGAAAGTTCCAAATGCACAATGCATATTTGGTATTTTGTCGGGCTGGGGTGTAGGGGGTTGTGTTTTCTGACACATTTTGTGATCCTTACGTTGTTCAGAGCTGCCAGTTAAATACATATTTTCAGATAATTAAGGAATATGCCTGCAGATGCCATTTCATTTTTCATACTGCACTTTCGAATATACTTATGTAACTAAATATGCAGCCTTGGATTATTCTCCAGTTTTGGTCACCACTTTATAAATAATTATACAATAATAATAATAAACATTTTGATTTAGTCATCATGAATGATCAGGAATAAATAGTAAAATCGGTCACACTTTACAATAACATTTCATTAGTTAATGTATCAATGTACTAATAATGAACAGTACTTGTAGATCATTTATTAACAATCATAGTTTACTAATGCATTATTAAAATCTAAATTGATGCTTGTTAACATTGGTTAATGCACTGTGAGTTAACAAGAACTAATACTTTATAATAACTTTATCATTAACTAAATATACAAAAGATGTATAAATACTGCAAGAAATGTATTGTTCATTGTTTGTTCGTGTTAACAAATAAATTGACTAACATTATCTAATACAACCTCATTGTAGGGCCTCACAGTGGCGCAGTGGATAGCACGATCGCCTCACAGCAAGAAGGTCGCTGGTTCGAGCCTCGGCTGGGTCAGTTGGCATTTCTGTGTGGAGTTGGAGTGTGGTGCTCCGGTTTCCCCCACAAGTCCAAAGACATGCGGTACAGGTGAATTGGGTAAGCTAAATTGTCTGTAGTGTATGAGTGTGAATGGGTGTGTGTGGATGTTTCCCAGAGATGGGTTGCAGCTGGAAGGGCATCCGCTGCGTAAAACATATGCTGGATAAGTTGGCGGTTCATTCCGCTGTGGCGACCCCGGATTAATAAAGGGACTAAGCCGAAATGAAAATGAATGAATGAATGACAAAACTGTTTTGACTGAACAGAAATGTGAACTAACGCTTTAGAAAGTATAAATCAATACCTTGGCTACAGCAAATAAAATGTTTGACATAACTGTGCGACTTATTGTATATTTTAAGCATCCATATAATTAAAATCAAGAGTGTAAAATGCAGAGTTTATGCTGTGTTCTCTCAGCCACCTGACCTCGGTGTCTGTGCTCCCACTGCAATCTATAGCCCTGTCACCGGCCCGAGAGAAATAGCCCGACACCGACAGCCGATTCCAAAATAGATAGGACCGCCTTGACCCTCCTGCTCGTACTCTATGGCAAGCCATTTTCACATTCATTGCATTTTAACATTTGTAAGAAATTTTTAGTTTGTAATCCAATCGTAACTCTGAGTTAAATTACGCGATTGATCGCTTCTTATTGGTTGATTCTGCCCTCATCAAATTTTGAAAGCCATTGTAAAAATGTTAAGCATGTGCAAGGCTTATAACACAAGTTCATCATTTAGTTCATTCATATAAAACAAAAATACATCTGTGCCAGTCAAACAGGCTTTATCTTTAAACCTTGTAAATTGGTTTAGAAATAATAAACAGTGCGACACACAAGCTCAGAGATGTATGCTATGATATGAAATAAGCATTATGTTTACAAAGATCATGATGATACCTTTACAGAAAAGCCAAATGAGTGTCACATGAATTCCTTGTATTAAAATTACACGTGAAACACCAGCACAATCTCATGAGGAAATATAAATATACCAGCAAACATTTGGACGTCTGATTACCGTTGAAAAGACGTCCCTCCGTCACGTCCCGTCATGGTTGAAAAGTGAAAATCCAACCGACGTCTTTTACTTCATCTGGCCGTGTATCGCACGTCGAAATATGTCATCTTTTGGACGTTTGTGCCACATTCAGGTTATAAGACGTGTAGCTGCATAATTTAAGTGTTTTAATAGCCTAATTATACATATAAAATAATCAAACTTATTATTTAAAGCTGTGAAATGCAATCAGGTCCGATTTCGGTCCAGTTATACCTGAACGTCTTTATGACGTTGTAATCACGTGTAAATCATAATTAATACATTATTTGAGGATGCAATAGTGTTACAATTTAGCAAATTATTTATTGTGGATATAGTAACAAATTTACATCACTGTTAAACAGACACATCTAAAAAGAATAAATAAAACAACAACACCGAAATATGGACAACAAGTGACATTTTTTTTAGAGTCTTTTATTTCTACTATCCTCCAGCTCTTCCTGGATGGTGCTTGTTGTGTTCCTCCATTGCTGCATCTTTTTCTGTGTTTGTAGCATCTGGAATCCATCACTTCACAGCATCTTAGGGAGGAGAATATGATTTTGTATGATCCTAAAACTAAAAACTTACATTAGATCAAGAATTATTGTCATGTTTCATGAATGAACAGTAATGTGCAGAGTAGTATCTAATGTCAATACATACACATTCCCTACCACTCATCATTCTACAAGTGCCCATATCCACATATTTACCCATATCCACAGTTTTGTGACAAGCAAGGACTGTCATTCATGGCTTACACTGAAGTTATAATTGAATTTAATATTTTCAGTCTGGCTGACAGCCTGAATCTATACAAACATTTTAAAACATCTGAACATTAAAACAGCTATGTCTAAAAGGAGATATACAATGATTAACAGATTAAATCCAGAATTTAAATAATATCAAAGACTGGGTTAACTGTTGGGGTAGTAAAATATATTTTCCTGAAATATTATGCAGGAATAAACACAAACAATGCAAGATAAATATGTACCTGTACATGACATTTTTACTCAGGCTCGGACTGAATATCCACCAACTCTGGACAGTCGCTGAACCTAAATGTGACACCAAAATCCCAGTCAGAGCGATCCCTCTAGACAGAGACACACATTCTGTCACATTTCAAGCTTACGCAGATCCAGTTCTTCTCTTCAGCTTTGATGAACACTTCACAGGATCTCGCTCTCAGAATCCAGTCTCTTAACAGAACATGCAGACCTGCTGGAGTCCACATTGACAATTGCTGTGACACCAGTAGCTAACATCAGGTTTATGATGACATTAACTTTTCTAGTTGCAATTATTTACAAAGCTTTTGTCAGGATATGCAGTAATAATATCACAATATTCACCACAGTTTTAAAAACCACTTTGTGTATTGATGTATTTTATATAAATGTTTAAGTTTTTTATTGCAAATGGATTATAAAATACAGCTGCTAACACTTTAAAATAAGGTATAATTAGTACATTTGAGTTATTCTGTTCAAATCAACAGTGAGAAACAAACATTTATTGCAGTTACTATATTAATGTTAGGTAGAAAACAAGTACATTTGATCAGTTATTAACTTATAATGAATAAGACTATAAATAGAGAATTGTCAAGTAATATCTCATGCATGTCACAGGCCATTTTAACATATGAAAATATGAACGTGTGACAATAAACAGCTAAGTATTCCAGCACGTGGTGAAATTGTGTTTTTGAGCATCGTTTGACGCTCCAGGCTCTAGGTTTGCAAACATGAACTCTGAAATACACTTTTAAGCATTCAACAAGTTTCTCCCCTACACTGGCGTGTTCTCAGGATGACAAAGGATCATTCGCACTGGAGACAATTCTACATAGACAAACAAAACAACAATTAGAAAGGTAATAATGAAATTATTTGAGGAACAACAAATAATTAAATGCAATGCGTTATATGATTCTGCCAGTGGCCTCACGGTGGCGCAGCTGGTAGCACGATCACCTCATAGCAAGAAGGTCGCTGGTTTGAGCCTCGGCTGGGTCAGTTGGCATTTCTGTGTGGAGTTTACGTGTTCTCCCCGTGTTGGCGTGGGTTTCCTCCGGGTGCTCCGGTTTCCCCCACAAGTCCATAGACGTGCTATAGGTGAATTGGGTAGGCTAAATTGTCCGTAGTGTATGTGTATGAATGAGTGTGTATGGATGTTTTTCAGTGATGGGTTGCAGCTGGAAGGGCATCCGCTGCGTAAAACATATGCTGGATAAATTGGTGGTTCATTCCGCTGTGGCGACCCCAGATTAATAAAGGGACTAAGCTGAAAAGAAAATGAATGAATGATTCTGCCAGTCGGCCTGGGGAAAAAATCCTTGAATTCTGTCTGACAGATGACTGAGTGTTATTGACCCTGCAAGACAAATTTGAACCTTAATTCAATTTTAGGAAGTATAATACAGAAACAAATTTACAGGAGCAGTTTAAAGAAAAGTGGATAGACTTTAACTGTTAAATCTACACATCAGCTAATAACACCTACAAAAATATATTTAACATTTCATGTTAACTGTAAAACCTTTCAAGTAAATAACTTTTTTAGATACAGATTCATAGGTTTTGCTCTTATTGTTAATGAGAGCCTATTAATGAAGACTAAACAGAATTATTAATACTGGTATGGAAGTAAATGGTGGGAGACATCTACAATAGAAAGATATAGCTTTTGTTAGGATTTCTAACAGTTTCGTACATTATTTTTATTATTAAAATGTTTTGTTTCTACACTGTTCCACTCCAAACTCACCTGAAATGGTTATTTGCAGCTCTGACTAAACACACAGCAGGTGAATGATGGGCAGAGATAGCTGTCCTTGAGGACCAGTGTAGGGAACCCTGATAAACTGCACCATAGTCCTGTAATAACATGAAATATTCCTCAAACTCTACTAACTTTTAGCATAACGGCTAATTTTAGCCAAATAAAAAACAACTCCAAATTGCAGTTGACAATGTGCATCATTTATTTCAGTTCCTTCGTGTAAAACTCAATAATATTAATAAACTAATACAAACTGTACTTACATGGTAGCAGGTTTGTAATAATTGTCCAACTTTTCACCACATCCTCATATCCTCGTGTGATGCTAGACAAAACAGTAAGAAATTTAAAACGACATTTTAGATAGGATCTTGCGGGATAACGTTAGTCCTATCGTTAGATTTGTTAGAGTTTGGTGCAAAAATGTTATTAGAAATAATAAAATTGCATTATGGTTTTAGAAACAGTGACTTTACAATCACTTAACAGCACAGGGCACTTTGTGAATGTAATTTGTCATTTGACAAGGTGTAAATAAAAGTGATTTCTGTATTTCATAAAGACTTTTCTGTTTTTAATGGGTCTTGAGACACCTAAAGTCTGTCCACAACCTCTTAAAGCCCACTTGGGGCACGCATATATATTAATTTCTGCAGTAGATACCCAGATGTAAGTGCAATACTTTTGCATATTTCATCAATTCAGTGAGGGTAATGATGGACTATAAATGCACGTGTAAAGGACATCACTTGTGGACCTAATCACGACAGGGTATATATTGAACTACATGTACATAAAACTGTAATGCAACCCCAATTGAATATAGACATGTACAAAAGTATACAAGCATATATTAATGCATTTTAGGACATGTTGTGCATTTGTGCCGGACCAAGCGTACACTATTTGTGCCATCCTGCCTTTTGGCCCTTTTGGCCTGGGAGATGACGTTGTCGTCCGACCATGTTTGCTGGGATATTACGTATTGTCTGAAAAAAAGTGGCCAATTCCTATACAATTAAATACAATTTCAGTTATTTGAATATGTACATTTTTGTGGTATTCAGCAACAAATCAGAGTGCGAGTGTGACTGATGTAAAGTAGCAATTAAACAATTCAACTTAAGCAGCAGCAGCTGCAATTTCACTACATTTCTCAAATATTTGCAAATGATATGGATTATTACATAATCAGACATATTGGCAGGCTCAAATCCCTCCACGGTGAGTAATAATTACTGTGATAATCGTACAAAACTTTGCACGCACGCGTCAGAAGTTCTGGTTTTGCCATTCTGAACGAGAAAACAGATACTGCCCCCTGCAGTGTGGAAAGACATGTCCTCTTGCACAGGTGCAGAACTCTTGAATCAGTCGGCTGTTGTCGATTTGGTTTGTTCATGCACAGCATTTTGGTCCAGATGTGAGCCAATGCAAGGTTTCGTCAGTGCTATTAGTTTGGCATCAGGTGTGTACCTGCTTTAACACTGCCCCTCATTGGGGGGTTAAGCAAATCACACTAAAATAAAGGAATGAGTTTGTACAAATGAGTACGAATTAGCCACTAAATCATAAAGTTACAAAACGTGTGGTTTTAGAACATTTTCATGTGGAAAATATTAAATCATGTGGTTATAAACTTATTAAAGAAGTTTTGATGTTCTATTGGTCTCATGGATTCAGAGTGCAGCCTTTACTTGGCCATGTCTATACATCAGGTGTGCATTATTTTCTAATAATTCAATGATTGTTGTCATTAATCTTTTGTTGTTATTTTCTTTACATATTTACCACTTCTAATGCATTTGGTATACTTAATGGGCTGGCTGCTGCTCTGGAGTCATAAAACCCCTTTTATATTATTATATGTATATGAGGTTTAGATCACACATTGTATTTAGTTTTGTCTACTTCATGTAGTGTCTTTTTGAATCAGATGTAAAGCTAGAGACAAACTCAATCGAAGCCTTCCATAGATGATTGTAAAATTGGCTTGCCATACATGTGCACCCCTGTCTGTACTCTAGTCCAGTCCCCCAGTGAATGGATCTCTCTCTCTCTCTCTCTCTCTCTCTCTCTCTCTCTCTCTCTCTCTTTCTCTTGCTGGATGTTCAGGAACGACCAGTGAGGAGGAACTCACGTTAGTTCTGAGAGTTTGTGACCTGGAATAAACGAGACACTCGTGAAAAGCGCAGCGTCGAGAGGAGCCGTTGACCGTCTCGAGGAAGGGGGAGAGCAGGATTAAAAGCGGAAACATCGTATATTCCCAAAAACACAGGTAGGCTAAGTGATTCATCTGACAGTTACGCAGTTCTTCACGGTAAAATGCTGCATTGTGACGACACGCGTTTAGTAAAGTTCAGCTCCAAACAGGTTGTGACATCATCATCACCATCATCATCAGGGCTGCGCGCTTTGCTTGTTCATTGAGAAATATGAATAATTAAAGTCAGGTGTGCGACCAGGAGTTTATTGAGCAGGAAAGCGTAGTATGTATGTGTTGGCACTTGCATATTTTTATTCGGTCGCTTTGTAATTGTGGCAGGGTCCTGTCAGGAGGGGACAGAGGGGCAGACACATGGTCAGTTTGGCATGACTATATTAGGAAAGTGACCGTGTCTGAAGACAGCGGGGGCCTTCTCACATGGGACAAACTGTTGTGTGGTTTAAAGAGACTGCATTCTGAACGGGGTTTAAAGGGATAGGTCAACCAAAACTTGCTGTTAGTTTGCTCGTCCTCAGACCAGCAAAAATATAGATGTACAGTATTTCACCAGTAGAACATCAGATAATTTTTTTTTCTTGTCTGAAACTTTGGTCTTTGGAGATTCATAAATTGCTTTAATATCTGCCGCCACTTTATGACAATACGGGCAAAACTAAGTTTATAAGCTTACCTGTGGTTCCTCACTATAGCCCTATGCAGTGAGGTCTCAGTCAGTTTAAGAAGCTGAACATTATTTACTTGGGGTTTTTTTTTCATAATGAGCTTGTCATGGACACAGTCTTGTGTCAAGGTTGCTCTCTGCTGAGAATGGATTTAATAATGTTGTAATTAATGTTCAGTTTCTTGGACATATTTTAACTTTATAAAATCTCAGTGTATCATATGTAGCAAAATGAAAATACATTTTGTTTTAGCCTGTGTGTCACTCATTGCTTTTGTAAGAAGTAGAACCACATTTTGAGCTAAAACTCTTCTTCAGTATTCCACTAAAGTTTAACAAAAATAACCTACTGTAAATCTTGGATGTGGAGTAAATTAATAGCAAAATTTAATTGGTTGAACTATCAGATTTACATTTGTCTGTTATATAAATTATTTTAGAAATGTACAAATTATGCATTTGCAAATTAGTTCTGTTGTTATAACCTACAGTAGTACTAGAATGGGTTAGAAGTGTTTTTGTTAAAGATACATGAATTTTGGTAAGCAAATGTGCAGAATTATTACGATTATTATCACTATATACAAGTTAAATTCAAAATGGTAAATCTTTCAATTAAAAAGAGCCCAACTAATATCAAAAGCATAAAAAAAATGTAATGCTACAATCCTGGTCATCTATTATATATTTTTAAATTTTATGTAGATTAAAAAAATTGTGGATGCTGTAAATCAAATTTAACATGAAAGAGGGCTTGCTGAATCACATATAAGCTGTTTGAACATGACTTTATGTACTATTTCTGAATTTCTTTTAAAATCACATGACAAGCAACATGTCTGATGTAAAATATTTACTGCTGGCATAAAATTACCATTAGTTTGTTGCAATATGTTTAAAAGAAAATGTGCAATTATGGAACAAAAACTTATGTTAACATCTGCTGTCACCTCATGTTCTCATGCAAGACTGCACTTTCATCTATGGCTAATTTGCTATCTTTCAACACTCTTTGATCATGGTTTGTATTCTCTTGTTCATTAGGAGCTATTTAGGGTGCTTTTATATTGTGACAATATAAAATATATTGTTGAATCTTCCACATGTAATACTCTCAAATGACAAATGGGAAAAAGGGGATTTAAAAACAAAAACATAAATGCACAACAATAATGTCACCATAATACTTCCTTTGTGATTATCTCTAAATTCATTCATTCATTCATTTTCATTTCGGCTTAGTCCCTTTATTAATCTGGGGTCGCCACAGCGGAATGAACCGCCAACTCATCCAGCATATGTTTTACACAGCGGATGCCCTTCCAGCTGCAACCCATCTCTGGGAAACATCCATACACACCCATTCACACTCATACACTGCGGACAATTTAGCTTACCCAATTCACCTATACCGCATGTCTTTGGACTTGTGGGGGAAACCGGAGCACCCGGAGGAAACCCACGCCAACACGGGGAGAACATGCAAACTCCACACAGAAATGCCAACTGACCCAGCCGAGGCTCGAACCAGCGACCTTCTTGCTGTGAGGCGAACGTGCTGTCCACTGCGCCACCGTGAGGCCCATATCTCTAAATTGTTAGTACTATTATTAAAATATATAAAAAATCTGTACATGTGTAATATAAATGTGTATAGGAGAATATTCATGTAATCTTAATATGCAGTTGATTTTTTTAAAACATTAAATAGCAGTTGAAAGGGATCTTATTAATAGATAATAACACATATTACTGGCATTAATGAGTAATTAAAAAAATGTGTTACTTACAGTTGCTTAAAAAGTTACAGCTATAGTTACGAGCTACAATATATATTTAAAATATAAAGTTATCAGATGGACAAAATTAAAAAGACCAATTGAAAATTCTCTGTTTCTCTTTATTATCTACTGGATTTGTTATATTTGGGTTTAAATAAAATGTTAAGTAAAATATGAGTTTTATTCCATGAATGTCTGATAACATTTCTTCTAAATTTGAAATAAACAAATGGCATTAATATGTAATTGATCTGAATAATAGATGCTTTCATTGTGATTGAAAATTAGGGTTATTCCACAAATATTGATTTCTTAAATTGTTTGAAGATAAAACAGTTAAAACATTGGTATTGTGTATTGCGTATTGTGTCTAAAAGGTTAGTATCTCATCAGCCACATGCCTTTTTTTATATTATATTGACTATAATTTATTCTATATAATATTATATTGTATTATAGTATATACTATACTTTGAAAACTTTGTTTCTCTGAAAATGTAAGTTTTGTTTCTATTAAGAAAAAAATCTAAATAAATGATCTAAATCAAACAATGTGATAGTGATTGCTGAGCAATTATTACTGAGCTATGTAAAATTGTGACCAGTGATTGGGTTTGTCCATATCTGACCCAAATTCAGTTTATTTATTATTCCATATTTATTAAGGTCTGAATATTTTCCCTTTCTTTCTGTTTGACAGCAATGAGTCGCAGCATTGTGCGCCAGAGTAAGTTCCGGCATGTTTTTGGGCAGGCAGTGAAGGCCGATCAAGCTTATGATGATATCCGGGTTTCCAAAGTGACATGGGACAGCTCTTTCTGCGCGGTTAACCCAAAGTTTCTGGCAGTTATAGTGGAGTCCAGCGGAGGAGGAGCCTTTTTGGTGATGCCTCTCTCAAAGGTAAGAGACATGAGGAGAGAGATGCTCAAACATGTTGACGAAACACATTCAGACTACAATTTGTTTTTCCCCAAAATGAATCTCATGCTCTAATACAAATATGTGGGGTTTCTATCATAATTACAGTGTTTATGTTTTCAGTATTTACCTAACAAAAAGGTAGTGAAACATGACAACATAGACCATGGGCCTGTTTTAAAGGGATAGTTCACCTAAATTGAAAATGTATTCACTATTTACTGTTTACATGTGATTATAATCTTTTATTCATTTTTTTAATTCTGTAGAACACTAAAGAAGATATTTTGAATAATGTTAAAAACCTGTAACCATCAACTTCCAATGTAGGAAAAACAAATTCTATGCACATCAGCGGTTACAGGTTTCCAACATTTTTCAAAATGTCTTATTTTGTGTTTTACAGATGAAAGAAACTCATAAAGGTTTGAAACAAGTAAACGGAGAGCAAATGATGACATAATTTACATTTTTGGGTGAACTTTCCCTTTAATGACAATTTGACAGCTTAAAATATTATCATATCTAATGAAGAAAAATATAAAAGACAAGCTAAATGTTTCCTCAAGAATGAAAATTACAAACTTTCTCAAATTAAATAAATAGCTTCTTTTAACAAATACAAAATAAACTCATTTTGTATTTTGACATTGAACACTGAATCCTGGGCCTCAAGATTGTGTTGGAATCAACCTCAACACACAAGTTGTATAGTGTAGGTGAATCAATGTGGTCAAATGGATGACGGAACACGATGATAGTTCTAATAATAGCAGATCTCATTGTAATGGAGTGTTTCAACATTTCCCATCTGCACAACTGGTTAGCAAAGAATTAAAGAACTCTCTGAACTGCTAAATAACACACTGGAGATTACATAATAGCAGATTTGTCTCAAAAACGTAGGCCAGACTGCAATGATAATTGGGGGGGGGTTGTAGGTTGTAGATTGTGTTCTAGTGCTAGGAGACACCATCAGTTTTGTTATGCTAGCATGTGTGGAAATCTTTAATCCATGTTTGTTACTACTAAAATCTTGTTAAAGATTCACCATTTTGGGGTGAACTTTCCCTTTAAGTTGTGTCCTGTTCAGCCCTGCAGCTCTGCATTATCTGTCTGTAATACATTGTCATGTTACAATATTGCAGTTTATGGTTCTGATTACAGTGGACTTTATATGTGATATGTCTATTCTTTAATCTTTATGGGCCTGTATTTGTGGGTATGTTTGTCGAGGAGCCTCAGCTGAGCTCATGTTAAAGCTGCCCATCCCCCACGGGGCTTCATTACACCCTCACTGATGCGAACGTTTGAACCCCATGGAAACAGTGTACACAACCTGCATATGTTGTCTGAAAGCGCATTTGTGACATACACCGCAGCTGAGTTTAGAGATGATAAGTAAGCGTTTCTGAGTTGATGTAATCCCCATCATCCATTGCTATCTTCTCTTATCTTTTTCCCTTCAGCAGCTTGAATTGCAATGAAATTGTTATGCTAATATGATGATCATACATTTCTTCAGTGTTGGGGAAGCTACTCTGAAACCGTAGCTTGATAATCTACAAGCTACTCATCAGGAAAAGTAGATAAGCTACTGTCAGAACTTCACTTCTAAAAAAGTATCTAGCTACACTACAAGTTACTTTCTAAAAGTAGCTAGTTAAATTAAAGCATGAGATTTACCAATAGATGTCTGTAATACACTATTTTTGCGTCCCAAATGGGACACTATACACTTATGCACTATACACATAGTGTACGCTCAACACTGTAGTGTAGAGTTTAGTGTCATTCTAATTGGAACACTAACGTTTTTTTACTAAACGGAAATTCAAACCATTTCCCAGGCGACATTTAACGGTTGCCAAATTAGAGAAATACTACTGCATTCACCACTGGAGGCAGCATAATCTCTTACGTAGGAGGAAATTGCCTGATAGCTCCTCCCCATTACGTGTGCAAAACTGCTGGCGTTGAGTGTGTCCAACATTCCCCACTTATTTTTACCGATTGAATAAGTGCATCATCCGGGTATTTAAAGTACATTTATTCTTTTAAGACTTTAGAACTTTTTAGACTTTTCAGTGTGAATGTATTACTTATACTGTTTATACTACAAAATGCCTTAAAATAGTGCATAAGTATGCGATTTGGGACTCACCTTAGTATGTAATTTTGTAAGATGACACTATGCTGCTTCAGACCTCTGCAGGTTTTTTAAAAGCTGTGTCTCAATCAGCACCCTTGTTCAGTAGTCAGGGCACTGATTATTTATCAATGTATAATAAATATTCGTTCCGCTGTTGTTCATTAATTCCAGTTTTGATGTTGTAGTAGAATGAAGATGTTCTCACGTCACTTTTAGTGTGTCCCAATGGTTAGTGAGCCAAGCTCATCACTGTCCTTACCAGGTGTAACACAAACTACTGATCCATGTCGTCGGTAGCTGATTGAGATGCACCTAAAATGTAGCTGTTGTCAAGCTACTCTGCTGCTTGCCGGAAAAAGTAGCTAGCTACTGGAAAAGCTATACTGTAGCATAAGTAGCTGAGCTAACTGTCAAGCTACTGGAAAATGTAGCTAATATAGTAACTGAGCTACTTTTAGCTACTCCGCAACACTGCATTTTCTTTCTATTTAACCTGGATTTTTATCACAAATACTGACAGAAATAGTTATCATGTTATACAATATCACTTTATTGTGTTCATGTGTCATCAGTATGTCAACAAATATGTCTATAATACAGTCATCAATAAACTGACACTAACATTGTAAGCATAATCATCAAGTTAAAGCTGCACATATGCAGTGGTTTCAAAAGGTTGCTGAACCAATGACAGTTCCATGAAGAACCATTAGCATGCATAGAACCATAATGGTCCATTAAAGGTTGTGAAAAAGTTTCCAGATTATGAAAAAGTTCATAGTATGAACCTTTGGGGAACCAATACTCATCTTTATTTTTAAGAGTGCCTTAAAGTGTGCTTATGTTGCCATTTTTTTTTTATAATGAATGCCATTTGGTTTAATACAATTTTTTTATTGAATGAAATACATTTTTAAATGCGGTGTAATGTTCAGAACTCATAAAAATATGATTCTGGGGTTACTTTCAACAGGGATTTTTCGATGTTATAGACACCCAAATATGATCACCTTCATGTAACAGATTCCATCTTAAAACGTAAAAGGCATCCAAGTAGCTTTTTGTAAAAATATTTTAGTTATGCATAATCAATTGTAATTACTAAAGTAAGTACATGAAACTTATGTTAAAAGGACACTTTAAAGTGTTACCTCTATTATATGTGATTACATTTTGGAATGGGCTACACGGTGGCTCAGTGGTTAGCACTGTCACCTCAGGTTGCTGGTTCGAGTCCCGGCTGGGTCAGTTGGCATTTCTGTGTGGAGTTTGCATGTTCTCCCATTGTTAGCGTGGGTTTCCTCCGGTGCTCCGGTTTGAAAGAGTTCATTCCGCTGTGGCGACCCCTGATGAATAAAGGGACTAAGCTGAAGGAAAACGAATGAATGAATATTTGGAATATTTTTTTTAATTTGTCATATTACTTCTTATTTTTTGTACTAGTAATTTAATAGTTGTTATTGTTTTCACATTTTTTTTATGTTAAATATTTTCAGTATTTGAATAGATACTTTTTTCATTATTTAAAGAATTTATTAATTATTTAATTATTTATTTTTTCACCCCCTACATTTCTATGTATCGTCTGGCACCTCCTTGTGGCTCCCTGGGCTTTCTTGGGCTCAGTTTAAAAAACACAGAGTCAAACAGGTTAACCAAAAAAACATATTAAATGACTTCTAGTTGTTTCTAATGAAAATGCAACCTTTGTCAGACAATGTCAAACACAACATATCGATCCGCAGCAGTGCATCCCATCACTGAATGCTATTTGTGAGTTGGTCTGGATTCTTTAAGGGTCCATCAGTTAATGCCCTTTAAGTGTGGCTCCTCTGCCGAGTCACGAGCATTTATCAGCAGGCCTGGATAGACACGCTATAAATATCCAGCTCTTCATCTCCCCTGTGCTCAGTCTCAGGCAGGCCAAAAGAAAAACTCCCTTTTCAACGCCTCATCACAGGGTTATAAATACACACCAGGAGGAACAGCCGAACACAGAGCCAACACGTGCGAACAACGGCTCTACTTGAACAAAAAAATAACAGCAAAGTTACATCACGGTCCTTAGAGAGCAACTATCAATTGATAACATCATTTGGGCAATTTCCAGACTCGGACATGAAACTACTAAACAAACAAAAAAAGCAGTGTTTTGGTTGTGTTAGAGGTTAACACAACCTTAAGAGATTAACTGAACATTTAATGATCCATTTATTTTGGTTATGTTTGTGTAGCACTAAACATTAATGAGTATTTATAGAGGATAATGCTTTTTTATTATGTTTGTATTATGTTTTTATTAACATGAATATTTGTATTGCTTTTGTTTACTAAAAAAAGCAGGGTAACTTGATTGAGCTGGCCTGTAGAAATAGGCCACATGATGTCACTTCCTGGGGGTTATGATTTTAATATTCTTTCGTTTTAAATAGGGGGAGATTATGTGGTCACACGTTGGTGGCAGTCTAAATGTGGGATTCAGCTATTAATGTTTTGGGATTACAAAATGTATACATACATTACCCTTCAGACTGGGTCAGTAATTTATAATTTTTTTTTAATGAAATGTATTCATGGAATTATTTTTATACAGCAAGGAATACAATTTGCCAAAATAACATTTATATATGAAAAACAAATCCTCTTCTTTTGAGCTTATCTTCGTTGAAGGACCCTGGGAAATTGTATCAGTTTTCACCAAAATATTATGCTAAATAAACATTAAGTTTAAAGACTTTTATTTGAAACCCTGAAAACCTTTCATACTTCACAAATACTCTGTTGTACACATAACAGTTTGCATCATAGTAATAACTTATATGTAAAAAATACACAGTGATGTCCTGAGTCTACTCCTGAGAGACTAGCGATGTGCTGTAATTTCATATGTGCTGAAGTCATTCAAAACAAGCAAATTTAATAATTTTTTTTTTTACAGAGCCAGTAAATTTTCACAGTATTTTCTATAATTATAATTCTATAATATAAATGCAGTATAATAATTATATAATTTCTATAATATAATAAAAAAAAAGTTTTAATTTTTTTTAAAATCATTTTAAGGTCAATATTATTAACACCCTTAGGGGATAATTAGGCAAATCATTGTATAACAGTGGTTTGTTCTGTAGACAATCAAACAAAAATTATTGTTTAATTGTCTAATTAACCTAATTAACCTAGTAAAGCCTTTAAATTGCACTTTACGCTGAATTATAGTATCTTGAAAAATATCTAGTAAAATGTTATGTACTGCCATCATGGCAAAGATAAAAGAAATCAGTTATAAGAATTAGTTATTAAAACTATTATGCTTAAAAATGGGCATCATGGTGGTGCAGTGGGTAGCACGATCGCTTCACAGCAAGAAGGTTGCAGATTCGAGCCTCGGCTGGGTCAGTTGGCATTTCTGTTTGGACTTTGCATGTTCTCCCCGTGTTCTTCTGGGTGCTCCGGTTTCCCCCACAAGTCCAAAGACATGCACTATAGGAGCTAAATTGTCAGTACTGTTTGTGTAAATGGGTGTTTCCCAGTGATGGGTTGCAGCTGGAAGGGCATCCGCTGCGTGAAACATATGCTGGATAAGTTGGCGGTTCATTCCACTGTGGCGACCCCAGATTAATAAAGGGACTAAGCTGAAAAGAAAATGAATGAATTCAATTCAATTCAATTCAAGTTTATTTATATAGCGCTTTTTACAATGTAGATTGTGTCAAAGCAGCTTAACATGTTCTAGTGAAGTCCAAATTTCAGAGTTTAGTTCAGTTCAGTTCAGTGTGGTTTAACTTTCACTGCTGAAAGTTCAATACTGAAGAGCAAATCCACTGAAGCGCAGCTCCACAAGTCTCGATCCGAGCAAGCCAGTGGCAACAGTGGCAATGAATGCATGAATGTTTAGAAATGTGTTGAAAAAATCTTCTCTCCATTAAACAAAAATTGGGGAAAAAATATACAGGGGGGCTTATAATTCAGGACTTAGGGTTTTCTTCGGATGAGTTTTCTAAGAAATCAATGTTTTTTTGTTGAAGTGCCTTGGTTATTTTGAAAGGCATTTGCACCTCCTACATGCTGTATTAGGCACAGCTAAAATTCCGAATGTTAAAGATGACATTATTTCTGAAAATATTACATATTCATTAATCATTCTTTAATTCTGATCTCCACTGTTTGTGTTTCTCAAAACTCAAACTTATGTATTCCTCGTCAACTTTGTCCTTTGTTCTTCTATGTTATAGATGGGTAGAGTGGATAAAAACTACCCTCTAGTGGTTGGACACTCTGGGCCTGTTCTGGACATTGACTGGTGTCCTCACAATGACAACATCCTGGCCAGCTGCTCTGAAGACACCACTGCCATGGTAATCATCATGACAGACACTCATAAACATCTCCAGCGCCTGCCAGCCACTAGCCTTGCATTCGTAAACATGTTTCAGGTGCCTTTTTTTCAGCCGAGTGAAGCATGTCTCCATATATACCTACTCACTCCGGAGGGAAAGATCACAGTGACAGACAATAGTGTTAATATGAGGGGTGATGACTGGAGTTAACGGTTGGGGTATGGTGGGACAGGAGCTGGTATTTATAAACACATGTTAGAAAGGCACTCTTGGCCAGAAACCTGTTCACAAATAAGCCAGTGGTAATGACAGATGGGGAAAGATGCACTGAGGTGTCTATAGGGATGAGTCATTTTATTTCAGCACACAACAGGACACGTGGATGTCCTCATGCACAAACATATTTGGCACAAGATTTTTTCATTGTAATATCCAAAAAACACTAAAATAGTGTTGTATATTTTACTCACTTATGTACTAACATTATCTAATATTCAAAGAAGGTTCAAATCATAAGCAGTTTTAATAAACAACATGGACCGGAACCAGTGTTGCTATGCTTATGACATCATAGATCCTAATTTTCTGGTTTGATTTGATAGAAAACAGGGAAACACTAAAGCTGCTTTAATATGTTGGGCGTTTTATTAGACTGCACAGAGCAGCATTATAACAGAACCTTAAATGTATTTAGCATGATAAAACAGGGCTGCTTCTTCCCCACATGATCATGATCAGAAGAACCACAAGTGGTGAACTGTAATTATTAAAAGCTCCTCTGCTTTCATGCCACGTCATACTCATCTCTCATCAGCATTTGCTTCAAAGGTCTTGTTTCATTTTGCTTCGACAGCTTTCAGCCTTGCTTCTAAAAAACGCGAGACGCAACGCTTGAGAATGGTTTGACAAAATGCACAGCATAAATCACGAGGGTATCCAGATACAGCCACTGAGCGCCTGTAAACAGAAACTTGCTCATCAGGTTACACCTTTGTTTGTTGTGAATACACGCCCTCTAGTGGCAAAAATAACATACTGTGCTTTTAAAGCCCCAAATAGACTGTTTAATAAGTGTACATCACATAGTATACTCAGTTATATAGTATACTCAGAGTATACTCAGTTGCACAATCAGTTGTTTTTTTCGCCTGTGTAGTATCTCTTGTTTCTTTTCTGATCAGTATTTCACCCTTGTTTAAAAAAGTAGTGAAAAAAATAGTCAAGCTACACATGCACTTTGCTGATGATGAACTTTGCTTGCGTGCTTGTATACAATTTTGAAATCTTTTACAAACAAACATGCCATCTCATGTTTGTATGTGTATGTCATGCTACATATACACGCTACGGCCTTACAAATGCCAATATAGTCTCAAATATAGTCCTTGATAAAAGGATAGTTCAACCAAAAATGACTGCTATTTGTTAAATCTACCAGCAGTTATTTGAGCGTTTTTAAAGTAAATCTACATTTTCAGTGTATGTTCCTGTTTAAAACAAAGACAGACAGGGTTTTACCAAACTTTAGTGGAACTTAGTTAATGTGATGAACTGCACCTGTGTGAAACAGAGGAGAACTGGCATCATATATGAAGCTGATTGAATTCATATTGACAGCTGTTTCAAAAACTGAAGTTTCATTTGAGAAGAGCTCTAAAATCACTGACTTGCAGATTTAAATTATTCTGCACTTGAATATTTGCTTTAATGACATTCAGACATTTAAAAACATGAGCATAAAAGAACATTACATAATCTGTTAAAAACAGGCACCAGGTGTATTTTCTCAAAGCTGTGCAATGTGAAAATGTATAGTAATGTATGAATGCTATTTGATTACATTACATTACAAATGTGAATGGCATGCGCTGTATGCACTGCTGTTAGAGAAGGTTAACTGCAGCTGTCATCTGCTCTGGCACTGCTGCTGCGCTCACCGAATACCAAAGCAACGCTCCCACAACATACTGACAACATACTGTTTGCTAGGACAGGACAAGATTTGGCTGAGATACAACTATTTGAAAATCTGAGGATTCAAAAAAATGTAAATACTGAGAACTCTTTCTAAATGAAGGTCTTAGTAATGCATATTACTAATCAAAAATATAGTTTTTATATGTTTGCAGTAGCAAATGTACTGAAATCTTAAAAGAACACAATTTTAGGAATGGGTTTTGGCATAATGAAATTTTGACCCATATAATGTATTTTTGGCTATTCCCAATTTTGTGGTCCAGTATCAAATTTGCAAAAAAAGGGGGCACTTGATTCATCCCTTGGTACTTGGTACCCCTAAACAACAAATTTGCTGTTTGTTTGCCTTTGAGATCCTCTAACCATTGCTGTAATACAATCATGCTTACCTAGGTATGGCAGATCCCTGATCACACACCCTCTCGCCCCATCAGTGAGCCTATAGTGGTGCTGGAGGCTCACTCCAAACGTGTGGGCATCATCAAATGGCACCCCACTGCCCGCAACATACTCCTCACTGCAGGTGAACAATGCATGACTAGACTGCATCCCACACTGAACAGATACTGTAGATACACTACTGGTCAAAAGTTTGAGATCAGAAAGAGTTTCTAATATTTGTAAAAGAAGCCTCTGCTCACCAAGTCTGCATTTATTTGATCAAATATACAGTAAACATGGTAAAATGGCAATTTAAAATAACAGTTTTCTTACTGAATGTAGATTTAAATGTTATTTCTTTGAGTGGATGTGTCAGTCTTCAATGTGACACAGTCCTTCAGAAATCCCATTAATTTAATGATCTGCTGCTCAAGAAACATTTATTATTATTACTAGTGCTGAAAATTGTTGAGCTGCTTCATATTTTAGTGGAAACTGATAGAGTAACTTTATTTTTATTTGTATTCACCAAGGATATGCAAATTTCTTTCTAGAGTAAAAGTAAAGCCAATTAAATGTATCAACTATGAAACCAATGAAATATCTTTAACATTGATAATTAAAGGTCCCTTGAAGTGCTTTGAAATGTGCATTTTTTATTCGATGTGTGACTTAGTGTTTCGTTTTTATCACTGCTGAGAGTGTTTGAGGTCAATGATTGAGGTGCATCAAATGAAAAAAAAAAAACTTCAAAAGCGTCTTGAAGAGGTGGGGCATGTCAGATACTAGAGAGCATTTGATTGGTCAGAAGATTTGATGAGAAACTGAAGTATGAGGTGATGTCAAAAAGATCGTTGATCCATTTAGGTAGAATTGACAAACTGCAAGCTGTGAATGCTTATAACTTCTTAATGTACATTTTGTCACTGTTTTGGAGCAACTAGCTCATAGATATCCTTAAGACTAGCATACTGATACTAGCGTCTAAAAGCTTTATTTTAATTGAGCAAATGAGCATGTTATAAGAACCTCTAAAGGATGGCACTGTGGCACTAAAGACTGTATTATAAATAAATTAATAATTACATTTCATTTGTTATACATTCAGTAAGAAAAACATAATTCTTTCAAGTTGAACTAATATTTCACGATTGTACAGTTTTTTGTTTTTGGAGGGGACTAGGCTTCTTTAAAAACATTTAAAAAATCAAGATTTTGACTGGAAGTGTTAGGGCTGTGCAATATGACAATATATATCATATGAATTAAATAAAAGCTATATTGATTCATATTATGCTTTTTTTAATATATATTTTTATAATATTTATAATATCATATTATCTGCTGGATGCTGACAGAAACGTGAATAGCGTGAAAGTTTACATTTTGCATTTTATTCATCAATATTTTATGTTGGACCTGCGATAATTACTTTTTAACAAGTGTTTTAAATTTCATTCATATTTACTTTATATGTCATTCTACATTCTTATTAATACATTTGCCCAGAAGTTCTACAAAAATTTGATAAATAATCACATATGAATGAGTACATATACTTTAAAAGTCCTTTCCTTGTGGTCAATATTAACCGATTGACTATATCATGATATATGTTTTTATCGTGATTTAAGATGACTTATAGTGATATGAGATTTTTGTCATATCGCCCAGCACTAGGTAGTGTACAAATAATAATAATGTTATTTTACTGGAAATAAATAAGCAGCTGAAAGTCATCCCTCCATCATGCAGTGTGCTTGTGTCTCAGGCAGTGATAATCTGATCATCATCTGGAACGTGGGCACCGGAGAACCCTTGATCACCATGGATGACCATCCGGATCTAATCTACAGTGTCGGCTGGAACTACAATGGCAGCCTGTTCTGCACCACCTGCAAGGACCGTCGCTTGCGAGTGTGTGACCCCAGGAAAAATGAAGTGGTGGCGGTAGGTATTACGGAGAAAGGAGAAAAGACGTAGACCTTTTAGTAAGACCAGACACATTGAAATGAACATTAACATAAAATTAACACATTAAAAGGCAACACACCACTTTTTAAGAAATAGGCTTATTTTACAAGTCACCTGGAGTTAAAAAGTAGAGTTTGACAATTTCTGAACCCATTCACCTCATTTCCGGGTCTAGCTGGAGCAATTTTAAATTAGCTTAGCATAAAAGAGTGAATCAGATTAGACCATTAGCATCTTGGTCAAAAAAAAACATTCTGTGACAGAAATTGACAGTCAAGCTTTAAGTAGGAAAATTATCCAAACTCTTTGGAATTTTTTGAGTGAGATGCTAATGGTCTAATCCAATTCAATGATCTATGCTATGCTAAGCTAAAAGTGCTCCTGCCAGACCCGGAGATCAGCTGAATGGATTCAAATATGGTCAAACGTTGTGAACTTTAAATTAAGTTATTTTTGTCATCAAATGATCTGTTAAAACAAAACCACATGCTGGAATTTATTCAATAAATGTGTTTCTATCGTAGTTATTGTGCATATTTCCTTATTGGATAAAATGTTTATCCTACTCGGTCGTTGCCATTTCGTTTTTATGTGTATTTTCAAACTTTATGTGTATCTTGGCGTTTCCATTAAGCATTTTTTAAGCGATATTTAATAATGAATAACTGAAATAAAAAAGTGTAGTGTTTCTTTAAAGATTAACAGTTTGAAGTGAATGTTTTGTCCTCCTGCAGGAGAGACTGTCTCCACATGAGGGCATCAGGCCGATGAGAGCCATTTTTACTCGAGAGGGCAACATTTTCACCACAGGCTTCACGAGGATGAGCCAGAGGGAGCTTGGACTGTGGGATCCGGTAATGATACACAATTAATAGTGTAGTTCACCAAAAAAAAAAAAAAATCAATTCTGTAATCATTTACTCAACCTTAAACCAAGCCCATAATGCTTTAACTCTCGTATTATGTTTCAGGTCAGTCTGGCTTGAGAGTTTTGTTAACTACTGATTTATTGATTCTCATTAAGGACTCTTATATGGTTTGTTGTGAAATGAGTGGACAAAATTTCTGTTATATTTGTGATTTTGACAGGTTAGTTTGACCCCTAGTTTCATGGTTAATGCAGATCAACTTTGCCATATTTTGCTGATCTTTTATGCAAAGTAATTGCATGCTCATCAATGGTGCACACATTTACACAGTTAACAGTCATTTAGCTTGACAATTCATTATATTAGCGTTTCCAATGCCCTTCTACATCAATCTGTACATGAGATAAGAAGAAAGAAAGATCCTTGTTTATGAATAGTTGTCAATTTAATCCAAGGTTAGCGGAGGGATATGAATAGTTTATAACAGATTTACATTTAGGATTTTAGTCACAAATAAACTAACAGAACTCATCATATATGATAAACATGGAAGATTGTGGTTCTTATTGATTCTCATGCTTCACACACAAATATTTGAGCTTCCATGTTACATGTTTGCACAGCAATCGCTAATTAGACCATAATTAGTCAAAATGATTAGCCCTCCTGTGAAATTTTCATTCTTTTTACAATATTTACCAAGTTTTAAACATAATAGTTATAATAACAAATTTGTAACAACTCATTTCTTTTGCCATGATGTTTTACTAGTTACTTTGCAAAGCACTAGTCTTCAGCTTAAAGTGCAATTTAAAGGCTTAACTAGCTTAACCTAGCATTGGAAAACAGTGGTTTGTTCTGTAGCCAAATGAAAAATCTCATTTTTAAGGGGGTTAATAATATTGACTTAAACAAAACTAAACGGTTTTTATTCCAGCCAAGCTAAAATATGTAAGACTTTCTCCGAAAGAAAAAATATTATTTGAAAAGCTGAAACATTCTTACTCCATTAAACTTCACTTGGGAAATATTTTTTAAAATTTTTACATTTCATAGGAGAGCTAATTATTTTGTATTCAACTGTATGTGATTAAATAAACTCAACTGATAATGATTACTCACAATGGCTTTATGTTTTGTTCCGCTGGATGCTCCTGAACCTCAGGAGATGCTCCTAAACCTCTCAGGTTTTATTAACATCTTAATTTGTGTTTAAAAAATTAGCAGAAGTCCTGAAATGTTGACAGAATTGAACCTTTTTGGTGAACTGCTGCTTTTAGATTTACTTATTTCACCACCCTGGTTTTCTTTCTCTCATGTAACCGATGGTGTAAATTCTGTCATTTCAGACTAATTTTGAAGAGCCCATAGCATTACTGGAGTTGGACACAAGTAATGGAGTTTTATTGCCTTTCTATGATCCGGACACTAATATAGTGTATCTCAGTGGCAAGGTATGACTCGGCTTGGTCTTTATTTGTTATCACACGCAGACAGGCGCAGTAAAGTAGTCTCTGTCTCCACAGGGTGACAGCAGTATTCGGTATTTTGAGATCACAGAAGAGCCTCCGTATGTGCATTACATCAGCACATTCAGCAGCAAGGAGCCCCAGAGAGGAATGGGCTTCATGCCCAAGAGAGGAGTGGATGTCAGCAAGTGTGAGATCGCCAGGTCAGTTCTGCATGGTTACACTGGCCCATCTCAAATACTGATCAATAGTTCCTTGTGTTAGTATATTTATATGATGTGTATTCAGATAACTTACACATACAGCTATAGAAAAGAATTGCGACTTCTCAATTAAAGTTCAATTTCTCTGGATTTTTTAGGTGTGTGTTTAAGTAAAATTATATATTTTTATTGTATAAAGTTGATAACTTTTCATCCAAATTTCATATTCCTTCCTCCCCCCACAGCCAGGATTGAATTAAATCAGGATTTAAATTGATATGAAGTAACCTTAAAGACATTTATAATGTTACGAAATACATGAAAATTTAAATATAATTTAAATATAATATTAACTTCCACTAAATATTATTCAGCATACCTCATTTATTTAACACAGCAGGCAGGAGGACTAATGCTGTAAATTTAGTTTTGTCATTACAGGAAAAAATGTAATCTATTATAATAGAAAACACATATTTTAGATATTTTAGGTAAACACACACACACACACACACACACACACACACACACACACACACACAATCGTACCATATTTTTGATCAAATGAACAGCCTTTGTGACCATAGGTTTTTGTTTACATGATAACAGTGCACTAGAAAATGCCAAGGTTTTCCTTTTGGGTCTTTGAAGTGTTTTAAATAGGTAACAACAAGTCTTAAAAAGGAAAACGCTGTATTATTGATGCTTGGTCAGTAGTGTCACTTTGAAAGAAGTGACGTCTGTGCATATACGGCAGTATACCTGTAGTCCACCTTTGTTGTTTTAGTTATCAATTACTCATGTATTCCTGTAGATTGAAAATGTAACATGACATTGCTGTTTCCACAAAACCATATTGTTGTGGTTTTTTTACAGAATCAATGATGGTATAAATTTTCAAAATGTACAGTCGTGGCCAAAAGTTTTGAGAATGACACAAATATTAGTTTTGACAAAGTTTGCTGCTAAACTGCTTTTAGATCTTTGTTTCAGTTGTTTCTGTGATGTACTGAAATATAATTACAAGCACTTCATACGTTTCAAAGGCTTTTATCCACAATTACATGACATTTATGCAAAGAGTCAGTATTTGCAGTGTTGGCCCTTCTTTTTCAGGAGCTCTGCAAGTCGACTGGGCATGCTCTCAATCAATTTCTGGGCCAAATCCTGACTGTAGCAACCCATTCTTTCATAATCACTTCTTGGATTTTGGCCCCAAAATGCTCTAAAATATTTAAAATATTTTAATATAAAGTATTTTATAAGGATCTCAGTATAAAATCTTATTGCATTCCTTTTAACTTTGCCCTTTGATGTCTCTATCACTCTACATGAGCATTCTTGAACTGTTATTTTTTCTGCCCCAGATTATATAAACTCCATGAGAGAAAGTGTGAGCCTATCATGATGACAGTTCCTAGAAAGGTGAGCACAACTCATCAATGAAGGTCAATTTCATCTTGAGTCACTATATGCAACAATTCATGTAGCAGAATCAGAAGTGCTGATGATATAAGTAAAAGCACATTGCTCCTCTGTTTTTACGCTTACAGTCGGACCTCTTCCAGGACGATCTTTTCCCAGACACAGCAGGTCCAGATCCAGCTGTGGAGCCTGATGAATGGATGGATGGACGAGACGCCGACCCCATCCTCGTGTCCATGAGGGATGGATATGTTCCTCCCAAAAGCAGAGAGCTGAAGGTGTCCAAGAAGAACGTTCTAGACAGCAGACCTGCAACACGTAGAAGCATGTCAGCCGTAGACGGAAGCAGTTTGCCAGTGAGTAAAACATCTGGATTCTTCTTGGTCTTCAAATTTCTCCTTCATTGCTTTTGTTCCTTCAGCATCCTTTTCAAGACTTTTGTAGAAGCAAATAGGGCTGGGAATCTCATTCAGTTACTTGAAAAACAAGTTCCCTTCACACAACAGAACATACCTAAATGCTGTTTCCACCTGATGTTAAATAGGTAGTTTACCCAAAAAGACAAATTTATGATATAATCAATTGTTTGAGTTTTTCCACTTCAGTTTAACACAAAATAAGCCAATTTGAAGAATGTTGGAATCCAGGAACCACTGAGTTCCATAGTAGGAATAAAGACACTGCGAATGATAGCAGTCAACATTCTTCAGAACATCTTCTTTTGTGTTCAACTGAGGTTAGGGAGTTATATTGCTACAAAAGATGACTGTTTTATGTGATGAAAAAGGGACCACAAAATGAAATGTACAGGTTCTTTTAAACACGTTATAGCTCCATTACTCTCTAAATCAGTCAATAAGTTGGCCTCCTGACACATTTACTGAATCAAATATGTCAGAGCCACCATCACAAATTCCAGTCATATAGAAAATAAATCAAGAACATGCACTGTGTAATGCTGTACACATAGATTTTTAAAACTAAATTACTGAATGGTTGTTGATATGATAGTGAATGCTATATATATATACACACTCCAGCGTCAAAAAGATTACTTTCTAGAACTGAGCAAATACTTTTGAGTCTACAATTGGCTCTTTATTACTGTAATTAACATGTTTCTGGCTTTTTATATATGTGGCAACAATTCTTTTACCCAATTGACCTGAAAGCCATCAAAGGTCTTTGGGATGTGCTGGAGTGGGCAGTTTTATGATCATCTTTAGCTTTAGTTGCAGTGTGCATTCATCATGACAACCTTAATTCAATGACACGGTTTATTTCCATTAAGAAGTTCATTCATTTTTTTTCTGAGATCTTGTATTGTTAATAGGAGAACCTCGACTATCCGATCTTGAGTAGTCCTGTGTCTCCTGTAGCACAATCTTTGCATCGTCATCCATAGCACGATGAAAATTCTGTCATCATTTACTCCTCCACTTTTTCCAAATCTGTTTGAGTTTCTTTCTTCCGTTGAACACAAAAGAAGATATCCTTGACTTCCATGGTATTTTTGTTCCTTCTATGGACGCCAATTGCTGCTTTTTACAAACATTGTTCAGAATATTTTGTTTTGTGTTCAACAGAAGCAAGACATTCATAAAAGTTTACAACCACTTGAGTTTAAGTAATTGGTGAGGAAATGTTGATTTTTTTGGGTGAATTCTCCCTTTAATTTCTAAGAATAGTTATGGAATCATTTAGAAACAATACGAATTGATTCCCATCCCTAGAAGCTAAACATCTTCATTCCTTTTTGTTCAGATCCAGACTATCCTTGACTTGCTGTCTCTTTCCCCCCTCTCTTTCTACTACCATTTCCTGTCTTCTCTTTCCATCTGCTTTTCCATCTTCTTTCAAATTCTAGCCTCAGTTGTTGGAGAAGCTTCTTGAGGAGATCCAAAATCTGAAGGCGACAGTCCTCTCTCAGGAGAAGCGAATCTGTGACTTAGAGAATAAGCTTTCTAAGTACACTAATGGCACAGTCTGAATAAAGCAACTGGTCCTGTGCACAGCTGCCCTGTTCACTGCTAACCCCTCACAACTCAAGTATGAGCACAGACAGGCCAAAGCCACCTCAAATCACCCACATACCATTTGCTTTCAGTCAACACTAAGACCACCACTTGACTCCACAGGCTCTTTCTAAATGTGAATGAATGAGTAGTTACAGCACAATTCAGAGCATTAGGAAACTTAGTATTGCAAAGGCACTTATAATGCTTGAGTAACATTGTTAATATTGTGTGATAGTACACAGTATTAGCCATATTGCTTTAATGTTTAGGACTCCCCTTGTAGAAAAAACATGAGACTTACATTAGAAACGCACCACAAGTGTGTTCGTGTGATCACCTTTTTTCAGATGAAAATTTTACAAATACGTAAACGTTCCACTTGTGTTCCGCATGTGATTTTAAAGTAACGCTCATGTGGTTTTTGTATAAAGCCCTGTTCAGGTTACACAATTTTTTTCTGATTTGCTTGACGTAGGGTGTCATGGGGATTCGGAAACGACAAATAGGTTGCAGGACATAGGATTCAATCGTTTCTTCTTGTGTAGTGTGTCATAGTGCGTGACAACCAGTGCTGTGTCTGCGATGCTTCTTTCCTGTCGTCCACGATGGATTCCGTCACATGGGTGACCAATAACATCCAATCGACCAATAGGAGCACAGAATCTCTTCCATATATAGCTTTTAAAATGGCAAAACAAAAGGGCAAGGACTGTACTACCAGATAGACATAAAATAGACGTGGAGTTATGACACTTGCCTGTATTAAGAGTCATCGTGGGACTACCATGACAATATAAATAGATAAATGTTGGTGATAAATAGTGCTGAGTTGCTTTAGTACTGGATTTAGCAGCAATCACTCGTGTTTCCAATCGCAATAGTGACAGTGGTTCTCATACAATGATTCTATTTTGTGGTGTTGCAGGTTTTTTAATATGAATGTAACTTTGAAGAAACTGAATGTCTACAGAAGGTTTCATTGCCATTTTAATTTCAAGTAACTAGCATTTGTGCGTGCAGGTATGCTGTGTGTACAGTCATTGTTGGAAATCATTCAGGAAACATATATGAGGAAACTGCTGTCTGTGGGAAACACATGATACTACAATTACAGGCACAGACATTTGTAATTAATGTTTCTTTTTGATGACAGCATATGCATTGCATGCAGACGTCACAGGATGATTGATCATGTAGCAGCGTGCATATTTGGTACTGACAACACTTCAAAATTGTTTCCCGTCATAATCGACAACATAAAGAAAATTGTGTAGTCTGAACTGGGCTTAAGGGTCTCACCAGGATGCTTTTATATTATGTAAAGGCAAAACAAACTTTATTTTAGGAGTCACAAATCCTTGTTTTAACATTGAAATGCTGACGGAAAAGAATGTAGCTGCAGCTTTTTATAATTGTTAACAGTCACATTGTCTTTGGTAGTGCCTATGTGAACATACCTCATTGTAAAGACCAGGATTTGGGATCAGATGGTAGCGTATGTAGCTCTTATTTGGTCATCTATGGCATGACAAAAATATGACATAATTCACTCTAAAAATTTCAGTTCTGTCTTGATTTGCTCACCATGATGATATTTCAAACTTTAGCGTATACTTTTAGTATAATAATAATAATTAGTATAATAGGTCAGAAAACCAGCACAACGTCTGTTTTTCATACAGCAAACATGATTGATTATTGTTCTTAAAGGCCCAGATATACTTTAAATGAAATCAAAGAACTGGTAAGACAACAAAATCAGGCTAAGACAGTTGTTGAAGTTCATTTCAGGAATTTGAAACAGCTTACCAAAAAGCCGTTGACTACCAATGGTGTGTGGATGATTATGTAATTGGTAGCAGTCCACAGAGGCTCTTCTGGTGCATGATGCATCATGCCAGGTCTTGCATCAGTGACATGGAATGTTTTTTTGGTTCTTGCACAACCATTTGAGATCACATATTTAAGTATTGCAGTCTCGACTTTGACTGTATAGGGACAACAGTATCTATTGAAATAACATTCATGCAGGTGGCTTGTTGTCAAACAATTATAGAAAAATATCAAGTCTAAATTGAATGATCGGACAAAAACCAAAGCATGTTTGCATAGCCTTTGTCCCTCTCCCTGTAAGGAGTTCTTGCATCATTGACTCTTACTAACCTCTCACTTCACACACCTCTGCCTTTCCAGCTTTGACCAACACATTTAAAACTCACGTGGCTTGCTTAACATTACAAAATGTAAATATTCTAGAGGAAAAAAACATGGAAAAAAAGAGCAAAATATCAAAAACCAAAGACATTGTATTGTGTTTTATGTAGAGGATACTTTGTGAGTATTATGGTTTGAATAAAAACAAATTTTTGTACAAAAAAAGAGAGAGCTGCCGTTGATGCATACATTGCCACTCATAAAAATGCACAGACACACACACAAGTAACTTTTCTCCATGTGACTAGATAATTCATTTCTAGACACATAATATGTTTTTAGTTCACTTTTAGTCATAGGACCATACAACCAGTGCATTTATATTACACAAACAACTCGGGAACAAAGGGTACTGGTTTGGGTGCATTATCCTCAAGGTTTCTCACCTATTCAGATGGTGAGCTGTTAATGATCAATGTGTTCCATCGCCACAGCACTTCAAGTGGATTCTGATGGCAGTAAATGAAAGAACTGCTTGAATCTTGTACGTTCAAGTGGCAAAACTGCAATTAGTTCCATTTGATTGCTAATAGACTGCTTTCTATAGCTAAAAACACCCTGTGGAGGTACTGTTAATGATTTCTAAAGAAGGGGGAGCACAATTGTTTGCAATGGGTAAGGGAGGTGGTGCAATGTGCTAGAACATAACATTTGGTTTAAAGATCTTTTGAGTTTTTCCATTTGTTCATTGTGCTAGTGGAAGCCTGAAGGTTACCGATTTGGGAGCAATGTGCGTCTTCTTTCTCTGCTTGCTACCTTCTCTGCTGCTGGTCCTGTTAAAGCTTTTGCTTAGATGGACCTGGATTTATCATCTAGCAGACTGTACTGTTCAGCAGTTGGGTCGCTGTATGTGGATTATGGCCTGTAGACTCATGAAATTGCCATACCTTACAGTATCAGAAGACATAGGAGAATGTCAGAATGGGGTCAGACTGATCTGTAAACCCACAGCCCTTGCCATCCACCTAAAGAAACACTCCCAAGCTTTGTCGCATCCTCCACGTGCAAGGTGGCCTCATGCCGACCCTCATCTTCAGATCTTCACCAATCTCCTGTGGCCCACAAAGGAGGGTGCTGAACTGCAAGCAGGAGTCCGCTTTACCAGGGATAACCTTCTCCTAGAGGACGGAGGTATTGTAGCCATGGACTGGGCTGTGTGTCTGGCAGACCACCAAGCACAGTCTAAAAGGGATCATCATCATCTTGGAGGAAGAGCTTTGGGAGGTCACTCACGCAGTCTGGCTATTGTTATTATAATTCCCAATGCCCTGGGCAGAGTAACGCCACACTTGCTCAGACTGTGCAACCAGGCTTTGCAAGAGGGTTTCTATCCAGTGGTGTTCCACCGTCGTGGTCATGGTGGCTGCCCACTGACCACCCCACACTACCAGGAGTTCGGAAATCCCTCCGATCTGATCCAAGCAGTGGCTTACTTGCGAAGTCATCACCCATCCTCAACTTTGTTTGCAGTAAGCGAGGGCTCTGGATCAGGGTTGCTGCTGTCATATCTTGGGGAATGTGGCTCTTCATCCTACCTTACAGCAGCTGCTTGCATATCTCCTGTTTTTCATGGACAACTGTGGTTTGAAAACGAGCCTCCATGGTTGTACCACTGGATAGGCCTCATCTACTGCAAGCTTCAAATAAACAGGTAGCAGATTGCACACATACATGTAGACTGACCTTTGCATGCAGATTCTGGACTGCTGTACAAGAACTGGTTAATTATATCAGAATCAAATTATCTCTAGAAATGGATAAATGTATCATTAAAGTAGTTAAAAGGTAGTAAAATTGGATACACCTGCACTTAAAGAAACAGCCCATGTTGGTAGACCATGTGAGCATCAATTTAACTTGCACGCAAGTCATAATTTTTTATAGTCCTTCATGGATATTTTTGAAGGTTGACAGGATCAATTCAACCCCATTTTCGTATGACGCCCCCACACTACACAATTGTAGTCCTGATTTCCACTTGAAATTGGCAACAAATGATAAAAAGCAAATGTAAATTGTTGTGTTACTTTGTACGGTGTAGTATGTACATTTTCAGAGATGCAATTTGAATAAAGTGTCAATACAAACTGTAGGGGCTTGTACAAAATGAGGGTAAATCATTTGAGTTTGGGGTTGAATCTTGTTAAAGTAGGAGTACAAGAATTTTATGAACTGAGATTTATATGACAAGGGCAATTAGGATTCAAAGTCTTTGATTGTAAACATCTGACCCCTTCCACAGGTACGCCACTGCTTTGAGCTGTGTGATGGATGTAGCAAAAATTCTACACAGCAGCTCCTTGCGAGACATGGAAGAGCTCATGTTCTGCACTACCAAGCAGCCGGATCTCAGATTATCAGACTCTGTGGACTATTCAAGATCATCTCAGAAGCCTGACTGGGTAAGTTACTGGGAAAAGAATGAACCTTTGCGAGATGCGGATGAAGTGGCAGTGCCGGTGCTATGCTTGTGTAGCCAAGATGATCCTCTTCTTCCACCCGTCTCCACTGTACCGGAGGCACTGTTTCACAACAGCCCTTACTTCCTGCTGGCCTTGACGGAACAGGGAGGCCACTGCGGCTTCATGCATGAGGATGGACGTGGAGGTGCTACATCCTGGAGTCATTCTGGGGTGTTGGAATACTTCAGAATTGTTGCTGATTTCTTTGGGGTAGAGGAGAAGAAAGGGTTGAAAGACGTTGCTGCACACTTTGGCAGTCAGGGGATGAGGCATAGCGCAAGTGCAGTCTTTTCCAGGAGGAGGAGGTCAACCTTGCTTCGCAAAGAAAGACCAATCTTAGCTTCACGAAGACGACAGGTCTCAACTCCCTCTGATACTTTTGAAGAAGACCAGGAGGTTTTTACTTGGAACAGATCCTACACCCGCTAAGTGAGAGAAGCAGGTAGTGCCATCATATCCTACTGCTAATGTTAAAATGTCCTACCATAATGCGCAGAACATATTCAAGGCAACCACAAGTTACAGATTAAAAAGAAGGGAACAAGAAATAATGATTCACAGAAAGGACATGTACTGACTGGCAAGGGGCTTAATTATGCCGACAGCTTAGTCTATACCATTAGATGCTATATTTAGTGATCCTATTTTCTTCGCACAAACTAATCACTTGGAGCCAACTGGGCAAGATGTTTGCCCCTCAGTAAACATGATAGAAGAATAATGAGCCTCATGCCAAATGTTCAGGATCTGAATTCAAATGCGCTGTGTTCAGAAGAATCAATGGTGTTAATTAACTTCCAACATCAATCGGGAAAATACAATGGACAAACATACAAGTGACAACGAATATATACTAAAATTATTTTATTACAGTTGATTTCTTTGTCCAGTAGCCCTCTGCCAACAAAAGGAGTAATTACAAACAAAACATTACATTTGTCCCCTTAAGTTTTTTTTTCTTTTTTTCCATTTTTGCATCTTAATTCACTTGTAAGTGTTTTTGTTACGAATAGCCATCATTTTTCATCTCTCCAACATTCAGTTTTTCACAATCTGTACATTTTAATACAGGTTATATATGGATTGCTATGGTAATGTTGAAGCAGGAAAAACGAGACGACCATCAAAAGAAAATGGCTGAAATACTGGTAAATGAACTGTACAGAGATGTACCACCTTTCTTGATTATTATTCATCCTGTTATTTTCACACTTCTCAAAAGGGTCATTAAAACAAGGATGCTAAGAGCTTTCAAAGAATCGACTCTCTTTTATCAGGGTACACCTCGTTTCCTTTGGAAAATACTGCATGACCCTGCATGAGAGGGTAAACTCGATGTCAAAAAGATCACATTTTCACGAGTCTATGGCTGTTCCTCTGGTCCAGTGATTCCATTAGAGAATTGAATGCGATTAAATGATTGGCAAGTGATATGAATTAGCCAGGGTCAATAACCTCATGTTAATTTGTTACATTTGGCCCAAATCTATAGGATTGGCTACACACTGGCTCAGTTTTTTTTTTTAGTTTTTTTTTTGTCAGGCTGGCAACTTCATGAAAACTGCAATGTTATGCATATACCAGAAGTGTGCCAAAATAGTGTTCAGAGATGATAGATCATACAGAGAGCAGTGATATTCTGAACTGGAATTCCTTTTCCTGGAAAATGTTTTTGAAGCCATTCAGTAATAGGCATGATAGCGGTTTTAAAACCTTTTTTTTTTTTTTTTTAATGAAACTGAAAGAAAACCCATGGCATTTATGTTTCAGAAGGTGAAAGTTCACTGCTGGTTCACAGATAACAGAACATGAGTACTGGCACTAGTGAATATGGTAATTCATACTTTTGAAAGCAAGAAGAGCAAGAAGCAAAGAGAGGATGATGGAAACATCCATATAAAGAGTGATATCATCCATGAGTCTAATTGTGGGGGAAATAAACTCTTTTTGGGCTTCGCTTGACACCTCGGAGAATAATTATCTATATATATATATAACTTTTTTCTCTTTTTAAATAATCAATATTAGAAACCAAGTTTTTTTTCCTCTTATCTTCACATTCAAGAAATGTAATTTTAGTGTAGTTTTAAACTTGGGTGTTTATCTTGATTTCCATTTATTTAAATTTCTAAATATACAATATACACATGTTTTCCTATACATCTCACTTACGGACCTTTTCCGTTGCATTTTCAAATCACTTATTTCTACATGCTGTGATAAGTGTTGGGTTGGAGGGTGGCCGGCGGTCGCTGGAGCTCTGGGGTGGGCATGGAAGAAACGAAGGCATTGCAGGGACGACAGCAGCGGCACCCACCCATACAGCAAAAACATTCAACGGTCTCAAGCCAACCCAGACCAGACCTCCACACCCAGAAAATCCACGCAACACGCTCCTGTTAAACCCAGCCTGAGAAAGAGGAGAAAGGGGCACCGAGGTCCATCTGATCTGCTTCTACGTGACCAAATAAGAGTAGAAATGGATGGTAAAGTGCTTTTCTGTGATGTTAAGCGATGTGAACGTGAGAGAGGCTATTCTCCTTTTGCATAGTTGCGATTGTTAACTTTGGCATCACTAAATCAAGACTAAACCATAAAACATTAATATACTTCGAAGGCTTCTACCATACTGTTTTCCAGGAGGGACGTTCTACTGTGCCAACATGCTTTAACGCTCATGTACATTCATAAAGCAAACCCTGTTTTTAAGTGTCATTCAGTCCAACACAGCCCTACTTTTCAGGTTCCTCCACAACTGTAAGTCATATCAATCAAGTACCTCATAACCATCTGTCCTTTTGGCCAACAGAAAATAACAAATCTGTTAATACACGCATTATAAGAGTTTTAAACGGTTTTCAAAAAGCAAATTGGCGTCCATTTTTGGCTATGGAAGGATGGAAATGCATGGCAAAATCAAAATGACAATCCTAAAAAAAATCTTGGTATTTCACAGTATCTTTTCATAGCTGAAATGTGTTCTGGCACAAAAAGAGCATACTGTTATTATGAACACATTAAACAATAGTGCTTGCAGTTTATAAAATACTAAACTAGACAATCAAGTGCACTGTAAAGCTTGAAAGTTTCACATTCTGCTATCAAACCTTTATGCCAAGAGTGCCCAAACTCAATCGAGGAGGAGCCGCAGATTTTAGCTCCAACTTGCCTCAACACACCTGCACGAATGTTTCTAGAAATCTAGAAGAGCTTGATTAGCTAGCTCAGGTGTGTCTGATTGGGGTTGGAACTAAACTTTGCAGGACACTGGCCCTCCAGGACCGAGTTTGGGCACCCCTGCATTATACCATCTTTCTATCTGCAACAATAGGTCTACGCATTCTACTGAACAGTTCAGGTTTAAAAAATGATATGCATTCATCTCCCACTCTCTGCAATCAACACAACCTGCTAAGACCGTGATAAAAACCCACTGCATTAAAACTTGCATATGGTCTCACCTGTGAGAGCTCATGTGCACAGCATTCATATATTCATTCTTCAAGTCAATCTAACATGCTCTAAAATCTGCTCTGATTTCAAAACCTTTCCACGTCACTGCAAAAACATCTCCTGACATTCAAGCTGAAGTTTGATCCATCTGGCCAGAATACTTTCAATGGAATTGTCCATCTGGCTGACATTCTTGTAACTGGAACTATGGTGGATGCGGCTTGTGCTTGCCATGTGTTAAAATACATATTTCGAGGACAAGAATTAAAGGAATGAGTGTAAAACTAAATAAATTACCATGGTGCCCCTTTATCCCTTCCCCTATGGCATTCTGGGTCAAGCAAGTGTGTTGTGGTAGAGCAGCATGTGGTCTTACGTGAAGGACAGGTGCGAACCATTGGAAATCTGAGAGGCGATGCTGGAGCTCCTGCTCATTGCCTGCTCACTGCGGCCCCCTGAGGTGCCCCGCCGTCCCGCCGGGGGACTGTTTCTCAGCCCGCTGCTTCCCCCACTGGAACGCTGGCTGCCTCCAGACCCATGGTGCCCCCATGGAGGTGGTCCTCCTGAAGGTGGGGCATGACCCCAGGGCTGCTGGACTGAGCCGCTGTGGCTTGGATGGTGTTGGTGGTGGTGCTGGGACCCCCAGTTACTCTGAGCCCCTGGAAAGCTGTTGCTGTGGCTGTCAGACGAGAACAGGCTGGTAAGCATCATGTTGCTGAAGCCCAGACGCATGCTTTCAGAGTCAAACGCCTCAATCTCCCGGGCCTGCTTCTCTAAAAGACTGCGGATCCGTTCAGAGCGCTCGTTCTGCAGGGCAACCATCTCCTCTTCAATCTGAGCAAAGGCAAAAAACAACCATGTAACATTCTGGGTGAAGGCATTCACACTTATTAGCTGTTGTAGGGATAAGAGGATTTGGACTGGGTTTTGGGAGCTCTGTTTTACCCACCAGGCTGGTCCCTCAAAAAAACTAGACCATCCCTTAGGGGCATTTACCTGGCTGCATCTGCACCACCAGTAGGAACTCTAGAATGACTTAGTCTCTAGCTATGCCATTTAAGAGTGGCATTCAGCAACGTCCGAACATAAGGGCTCATACACAAGCATCAGGTAAATGCCGTTAACATTAGCTTTCTCTAAGTTTCTGTTTTGTAACACTTAATAATACTGTGCCAATATTGTCACGCAATTTGGCTTCCATCCAAAGACGCTTAACTGTAATATTGTATAAAACATTCAAAACTAATAAATCCATTTCCATTCAATAGAGTCAAACCAGTTCCTAATAAACGGGTGCCAAATTTCAAAAAGAAAAATAGAATTTGCAACGGTAGGAGAAGCCACTGTGGGCCTTTTTTTTTATATAATAAATTACTTGCGCCTTAGAAGATAAAGACGAAGCGCAATGAACGCATGGTAGCTTTTGGAGGTGCGAGACACAATTTATCTGCGTAGACACTGAATTAAGCTAAATGTTTTTATGGGAAGTTCAAATGTGCATATAAATATGAATTATGCTTCTGCATGAGCTTATTGTGTTTAGAACACCTCGAGAGTCTGATGGTGAATCTTGGTCATTCATTGTATGATGCCATAAATAGGCTGTGAAATGCTGCTGTAAAATACTGTGGTTTGTTCATCCTCATGCACTTCTCCAAAAATGTGTTTTTTAGTAAATCTACTGAAATTCTATTGAAAGTTTTTCAAATGGAGGGTGAACATCATTAATAGGAAAATACTTAAGTTATTGCTCAATGTGATGCACCATTTTAAAATTCTAGATGTGAAAATAAGTGAAAAAGCAAACAAGAGAATGTTCATTTAATTCTCCCTCTAGTATGTCAAAACTCTATCCCTGCAGTGGTACAGTGGTAGTTAGTAGCTGCTTGTGTTTGTATGGTACCTTCTGTTCGAGAAGAGCTCTCCTCAGTGAAACCCTCTGCTCCAGCTCTTTCCTCTCCCTCTCGTGTTGCGCATCTGTCTGCATCTTGATCTTGCTCTGATAGGCGTTCAGCAACTCCAGCTCCTGCTGCAGCTGCATTTTTAGCACCTGACATTCGGCCTCCTGTGCCTCATCCAGACGCAGCTGAGGAGCATGATGGGAGGTGGAATTAGATTTAAACATGCAGGTTGTAATTTTCCTTTCTTTGTTTGAAGCATGCAATTGCAGTGAATTGTAGAATGATCATCTTTAAACTGGTTGTGCATCAGCACAAATTAGGGCTGTCACGATAACTGCAATATTGCAATACCACACTATTGACAAGCCAAATGCAGAAGAAAGAGAGAACCTGCAGCATCTGGAATGCTTGATTCTGATTTGACATTCAAAGCTATGTTTTTCCCCAATAACAACGGCTGAAACTAATAACACAGGCTCATCTGGATACTTTGAATCACCTTCACGGTCAATGAATATGTTCACATGGATGCTTGTCTGTCCGGCATTATCTGAATAGTTCGTAGGTTAGTGAGTGCTCCATTCAGCCATTCCAATTCTGTCAGCTTTGCATTTCATTTAAGGATTAATAAACTATTAAGGCTCAGAACATGTTTTGGATCTAATTTTTAAGTTTTGTGGCAAGTAATGGCATACAAACGAGATAAAGTACATGCAGACAGTTCAGAATAAAGGCTTATACAACAGGACAGATTTATTCTGTGATAACAACCGCTTGGATGTACTTTATCCCTTACATATTGCACTATTGATCCATTCAGATTTACCTACAAGAGAAATTCTCACTGCAACAGCCGGATCTGAGATGGTGCTATTGACATATTGTATACTAGTCATATACTAGTTATACTTAATGATTTTATTAGGGCATGCTCACACTAGGCACAGTTGCCTTGAACCATGCTGAAGCACGCTTGTCCTCCTTCCCCTCTCCCCCAACGGCCTGCACTCACACTGCTTTTACCTCCTGAGCCGGAGCACGCTTACTTCATTGATGATGCGACTGTTTAGTTAAGAGAAGCGCTCTCGCTCAGCACAGTGGACATTGCTTTAGTTATATCATTTTGTATTATTTTTAGTGGTTTGGGATGCAGTGACACGTAGTCAAATATTTTGCCCAACAGATCCAACACTTTTGACGCTCATAAATTACCATAAAAATCCTTGTGCTGCAGGTATTAGGAGCTTTGCTGAAGGTGCAGCTGACATGCAGCGGCGGGGTTGCATATTTAATCAACTATGACAGTTTGCGGTCATTGAAAAGTAAGAATGATTAATAAGTCCATATGAAACAGTCTTCAGTTTCACTCCCAAGCACACTTTGCACTCACACTATAAGCATACTGCGCCAAAACCAAACCAAACCGCGATCTGGCACACCTCTTCCAACCGGGCCAGGGACAGCCAACTAAACTGCACCTGGGCCCGATTCAGAGCACTTACACTTGTCAAACGAACTGGGAAATGCACCCGGGCATTGTTCAGACAGCCTAGTGTGAGCGCACCCTTAAATGATTCTTTTCTGATTCTTATCTCACTACTACACTAGCCTTTTATTTACATTAAAAGAGGTGGTTCTAAACCCTGATCGGTTCTGTTCCTGCTCAAAAACAGATTTTGTATACATTTTAGTATACATTCAAAAAAAGAAAGAGTTACAGTTTGTTTAAAATGTGTGTGCAAAAGCTGCCTTATCCACACTGGAATTATAAAAACACAATTTCTCCCATGCATTCCAGTGAACGCAGTGAGTAAAACTGTGACTGCTTCAAACTCTTGATTGAAAGAGACGAAAGGTCACTCACAGCTTGTGTGGAGAGCATGTCATTGATGGAATGGTCATACTGCTCAGCGAGGATGGCTAATTTGCGCGTCTGCTCCTCCTTCAGTCTCTTCAGCACAGCCTTGTGGTCAGACTTGGGTGTAGTTTCCAGCAGGTGGTTGCGCAGGGCTTTATACTGCCGTGTCTGGATCTTACATGTGTCCTGGAACTGCTTCTTGATCTGCAGCTCTTTAGACTGACCGTGGAGGAGGAAAGGCTTACTGACACGACCAAAATAGCTCGTATGTGCTAGCTAGTGTACACTATAAAAACAAGCAGAGACTTATAGGAAACGCACCTTAAGGCTCTTGGGCTGTTGCCGAACCTCCATGACGTGTTTGCGGCGTAGCTCTCGCTCTCTGCGTTTGTTGTACTCCAGCTGGTTGGTGAGCTCAGTCTGATGCTGTAAGCGGATCAGTTCGGTGCGCATCTTATGGATGGTGCCCAGTTGCCTGACCTCCAGCTCCTGCATGGACTCATGATGGCGCAGCAGCATGGCGTGCTCCAGATCCTTCTGTGTCTGCCGCTTATTTATCTCCTGGAACAAGAAAATCTGTGTCATTCTTTTTGTTTTGTTTTTAAAATGAAATTTGAAATAAAAAAATAGATAAATAGAAAGTTTTGTCATTAAACTCTATTGGGCGCGCAGGCTGATAGGTCTGATGCTTCCAACTATAATGGAGCATGTGATTGATTGTTGTCGCCACAGCAGCCAATGAGCTTGCTCCTCAACATTTAAATAGCTCAGTGTTGTTTGTGTAAGCAATCTGCAATGTGTTAATGGTATAAAATATTAACGATAAAAATAACTGAAAACAAACGAACTAAAGGACTTGTGGAACTGCAATTTATACACGACAAAATGACAAATAAAACATGACAAACAGTTCATAACGTTAATAATAAAAAACTTCCATTTTAATCATAAATAAACAATGAAAGGAGGGAAAATATTATACGCAACTATTTTACTTGGCAAAACAAAACACAAAGTATTATGATTTTAGTTTTATTTAACGTTTTTCACAGTATAATAGTGTATAAATCAATAGGTTAACTGCTTTATGCCAATATTAATAAGATTAACAAATGGCATCACTGCACTACTTTGCAGCAGCAGTAATTAATTTCAGCAAAAGAATGTAAGGTAAAACCAGTCTATGGAATATTTGACATTATTTTGTAAACCTTTTATTCCAGCTTGACTTATAAATGATAAGTTAGTCTGCATAGCAAACAACCCGACTGTTATTTCTGCCAAGGGAGTGTCATTGACAAATATCTTGTAAAATGCATGTTAAAGTGAAACAAATAGCCAGCAATTCCAATAGGTGACATATTAAACATACTGATGATGATAATAATATACACTCCGCTTCAATACATTTGCCAAAGTCAGTCTAAAAATAAGTAGATGGTTCTGAAGTGCATAAATATGAGCACTTGCATTCACCACATGCAAAGTTAGCTGCTATCTTACTGTCTGTGTGAAAAAAAGCTGATATGTCTTCTTAAAACTTATAAAAATGAGC
>CAIGQW010000287.1:6978447-7027145 GCA_903798125.1 Danio choprae | reverse complement strand
TATTTGAAATTTAACCAATATTATCAATTAAAATATAATTCAAGTTTACAGATTTTTGTTTCAAAAAATGTTCATGACTTTTCCAAAACATTGTGGGTTTATTTGTTTTTGGAACAGGAAGCAATCGGCTGTGGCATAATAAAAGCTCCTCTGCTTTCACACAGAGTTATGCTTGGCACTCTCGTTTCCCTTTGATGGCTTTCAGGTTTACCCTGCTTCATACTACCATGATACGTTTTGAATACTTTAGCTCATACAGTTTGAAGTCAGAGTTATTAGCCCTCCTGAATTATTAGCCCCCTTGTATAGTTTTTGTCCCCAATTTCTGTTTAACAGAAAGAAGACTTTTTTTTTCAACATTTTAAACATAATAGTTTTAATAACTCATTTCTAATAACTGATTTCTTTTATCTTTGCCATGATGACAGTACATAACAGTACTGTCAGTATTTCAGTAGACATTTTTCAAAATACTAGTATTCAGCTTAAAGTGCAATTTAAAGGCTTAACTGGGTTAATTAGGCAAGTTAGGGTAATTAGGCAAGTCATTGTACAACGATGGTTTGTTCTGTAGATAATCCAAAAAATATATTGCTTAATGGGGCTAATAATATTGACCATAAAATGTTTTTAAAAAAAAAATTAAAAGCTGCTTTTATTCGAGCCAAAATAAAACAAATAAGACTTTATACAGAAGAAAAAAAATATTATAGCAAATACTGTGAAAAATTCCTTGCTCTGTTAAACATCATTTGGGAAATATTTGGAAAAAGAAACAAATTCACAGGAGGGCGAATAATTTTGACTTCAACTGTACATGAACATGATTTCTGAGTTCCATAGGAAGTGGTGAAAACCACAAGTCCCATGATTCCACAGTCACGGCATCGTCAAAATATGCCTTTGTTTGTTGTAAATACATGCCCTCTAGTGGCAAAAATTACATACTGTTCCTTTAATTATCTGAACATTCTTTTATTTAAATGCCTAAATTTAGCAAAAATATATAAGGTGTATTTTCAATTTGCAATTTCATTTTGTGCTTTTAATAGGGTAATGGAAAGCGCCTAGTTATAGTGTGTCACGTGGAAAGCACCATTACCTCCCGCAGTGTGTCTTGCTCTACATTGTGTTTTGCGGTGAGGATTCTGCGTTTAAAGCGGCGAGACTCGAGGTCCAGGTACTGGCGCTGTCTGCGGAGCAGGTTTGCTTCCTCCTCTGCCTGGTAGTTCTGAAAGTTCTCCTTCTGTTTCGACAGCAACTCCTGCTTCTCCTTCTTTGGGGTGGACTGCTTCTCATTCAGCTCCTAAACAGCGTGGGAAGCATCAATATAAGTTTTATTACGCATTAAATAAACAAACAAAAAGAAAAAAACATCTTGCTGACAAATGGCTGAATCCTAGTGCTTTAAAGCATATTGCAAATGTATGAAGATTAAAATGACAATTAATTGGTATTACCATCAATTTATTCTTGTTCTTAATATGCCTTTTAAGATTTTTGATACACACACACACACACACACACACACACACACACACACAATTAGAATTTTAGTGTCTTCCATAAATCATGATAAAAATGGATGATAGTCCTAATGTATGGATAAATAAAATATAAAGCTGTGTATTACTGTATGATGCTTGAAAACCACTTTCCATCTTTAACCCATATTAATATAAATGCAATGGGGAAATATATATTAAATATAATTATATATTTCATTATTAATTATATATTAATTATACCTAAAATAAAAAAAATAAAAACTGATCAAGTGATCTGGAGTCATATACTTCTGCTTGATGAAACTGTGATACAAGCTATATTGCGCTCATGCCTGTTTCCAGTGTATAATCATCATGCAAAAATCAATCTCATGATTGATTTAGGTCAACCGATGAAGAATTTTGTCAAGTAACACAAAGGCCATGCTTAAATATGTGTGCGTTCACCTCTTTCAGTTGCTCCTTGCGTAGCTTGTACTCTCGTTTTTGTGACTCCAGGAAGCTGCTAAGCTCTTTCTTCTGTTGAGCTTGAATGTGCTGATGGAACTTCTTCTCGTCGCTGGCAAATAACTTGGCCTTCAAAACAAAACGTTCACAAAAGTGTCAGAAAATAAACCTGAAGATAAAGAAAACACCCAATTCTCAAGAATGATATATTTTATGACGTAACAGATTACTCTCGTTTTTGGAACGGAGAGGCATCAGTTACTCAGAAAGTGGTGTCACATACTTTTGTCCATGTTGTTTATAAGACAAATGCTATTTCTTTAAGTACCAGTCTGCGTGACATAAGAGGAAGAGTGAGATTGTCAAATTCTGAGGAGTTTTCCAGGTAACCTTTACATCACCTTCCTCATATTTCTGAAATAAGGGTGCTTTCACATCTGTGGTTCGGTTCAGTTGGTCCGGACCAAGGGCAACAAATGATATATTGTAGCATTTTTCTGCAATCTTTGGGTCCTTTTCACACCACACTGATTGCTTTGGTCCGAACCAGTTGAAAAGAACCAAAATGGAATCATCTGACAAAATCCACATCACTCATTGGCCAGATGTTATTGAATGTATTTCCTAAACTGCTTTTCGATTGGTCAGAATTAACGTGCGGGAAAAAGCCAATGGAACTTCTGCAAGTAAACAAACTGGCAGACACAAAATGTTGATTTATACTATGAAGGGACGACTGTACTGGCTGATTTTATCCCTGGTCATAGTATACTATATAGTTTGTACACATCACTTTAGACACCCTATACATTTCGTGAATGAAGCGCGGCTCCGGCCGGAAAACAATGTTTTAATGCATTGCAAATGTCAAAGGCACATCGCAAGCACTTCAGGAGGAGGCGTGAAATAATTTTGCTAAATTGCGACATGGTCATCTTCCGGAAATATTACCAACGAACCATCAGGTAATGTTTTTCCCCCTCTCTCTGTTTAAAATTGTTGGTAAAGCAAACAACAAATATTTTTCCTCCATATTCCATAATGCACAGTGCATCGAACTATGGCAGCTGGATTAGTCCAAAGAGGAGCAGTACTTTTTGTGGTAGGGTCTATTTTAGTTCGTTTCATGTTCTCACCACAAACGAACCGCTCCAGGGTTCGTTTGAAAGCATACCGAGACCACCTCTTCAAGAAGGTCTTGGTCCGCTTTTTTTTTTTTTTTTTTTTTTAAGTACGATTACTACATTTACACCTGCCCAAATGAACCGCACCAAGAGGGAAAATGAACTCTAGTGCGATTCAACCGAACTAAATAAGGCAGGTGTGAAAGCACCCTAAAAGTCAAACAAATGAGACGCATTGGGGTCTTACACAGGCAGATGGGGTTAAAGTTCTTGTGTGCATTTACATCTTTATCTGTTGTTACTTGGTTTTTCTTCATGAGTTTCTCCATCTCGGCTGCAAAGCTGTTCCTCTGGGCCTCCAGCTCTTTGTCCAGTTTCAGCCTGTGTTCGTCCATCTCCCCTTTCAGTTTGTTCTCCAAGGCCATGAGCTGCTTCTGGTGCTGCCGTCTCATGCGCTTGTAACCAGACATCTGCTCCCTCAGCTCTGAGTCCTGCTCGTGCTCCTGCATCTGTCGCGTGACCTGAAGAGAAAAAATGAAAGGACATAAAAATCAATTGTGAACATTGCAAGAGACTAAAAACAAACAATACATTTACAGAGTCTATAAACTGGAAGTGACCAGTGCTAGTATTTTCCAGTTGCCATAACTTGTATTCTAAAGGCACTACTATAATGCAAATACCATAAAACAAACTGAATATTTTGATTGCTGTAAAGTAGAGACAATGAGAATTTGCATAGAGCATTTACCACATGGCCTTAGTTTCAATTACACATTCAATTATTTAGCTTGACATTCATAATAATTCATTTATTTTAAGTGTGCTTGTAATTAGTCTGGTTTAGACATAAATTAATATTTCTAAATAAATATTTATTTAGCAATTCCTGTTTAATGAGCAATTTAGTGAATCATTCATTCAGGTAATATGTTCAAAAAAGCTGATTCACTAAGAAATGGAGCAACACAGAAATGTTAAGAACAATTTTTGTTGCTTAAAAAAAAAAGACAATATTGCATCTATAATGTAAATAATCTAATTAATTTGAACAAAACCCATACAGGGTTATTTTATTTTTAACCAGTGTTGGGTAAGTTACTTTTAAAAGCAATTGATGACAAATTACTGATTACTACTCGAAAATCGTAATCTGATTACATTACTAATTACTTCATGTAAAAAGTAATCAGATTACTAATTACTTTACTCTAAAGTTACTTTGTAAAACATATAACATATACCTATAAAAATACAAAATATACTGGAGCTCTTTCGCTAATTTAATATTCACAAAAAAACATTACAATGGGTTGATCACAGCAGCTTGACATATTCAAAAGAGCTAAAGACTTCGCCCAAAACTTCCTCTCATCATTCCCTTGTTCCAAACACGTTTGTCTTTCTTTTTTTTGAACACAAAAGAAGGACATGAAGAAAACTGGATATCTGTAACCACTGACATCCATAGTATGAAAAAGCACTGCAGTGTTCTGTGTTTGTCTGAGGTAATTAGTCTACCGAAATGTGTATATTCCTTACAAAGTATGAAGCTGATCGGTCAGTTCGTGTGCCTGGGAAATGCGAGCGCGCGCGCATATTGAGCATATGCGCTCCCAATATGCATGCGCACGCAAAAGACACGATATGTGAACGGCCCTATAAGCAGCTAAGCTTCTCTTCACACACAGAAGATACCTTCACTCCCGATCCTGCACAAAAATCCAATTCAGCCTGTTTAGGCTGAGTTGGGCTGCTGTGTTTTTGGGCACCGGTGTACTCCTTGGTGACGAGTATTGTCTTAGAATGCTTTCTGTTCAAATGCTTGAACAAGTTACTGGTCGAGTTAAAAGCAGTCGAAAGTTCTTTAGAGACTGGACATAGACTGAATTTCACAACAATATTTTAGTTTTTACCCTCAATGAAATCAAAGTAATGTCTGTATTTCCACTTGAAGCAGCGGGTCTCGACAGCAGTTATTTCAGCTCGTGTTCTCCAGCTTAATTTAAAAGCACATGCTTATTAACTGACGTTGCAGTGGAAAACGTGATTTAAAAGAAGTATTTTTATCTTCATAATAATATATTTGTAACGCAAGTAACAAAATTACATTGACTTTAGTAACTGTAATCAAATTACATTCATGTAAAATGTAATTCGTTACATTACTGCGTTCCTCAAAAATGTAATTAGATAACAGTTACGTGTTGCTGTGAAACGCGTTACACCCAACTCTGATCATAACTAAAAGCCCCTATTCACTGCATGTTACGGAACAGTTTGGTTCGGGACAGCACGGCTCACTTTTGTATGCTTTCCACTGCATTTCATACCTAGAAGTTGGTACTTTTTTTTGGAACCACCTCAGGTGAGGTTCCCAGTGAGCCGTACCATTATCAAAACGTGACGCATACACTGCTGATCACTGACTGGTCCGAGAGTATAGTCATTGTCAGCATCAATGAATTTGCAACACAAGACATCATATGCTTTTTGATAGTCAGCAGCAGGAGAAAAGCGTTCTAATAGACTTCATTACATAATTGAAATTATCAGCTTCCACATCATGTGCATGAGCCACAATTTTATCATAGATATAAATAAGGCATACTCCTACTTTTTTCTGTGTGCGTTTTCTTTTTTTTGCCTCAACAATTAGCAAATTTTGACCTTGGTCAACTAACTTATACTCAGGTGCAAATTATTTATTGGAAAAATATAACTAATTAAATTTGGCATCAGTTGTGAATGCTACAGAGAAGCATTTCAGCACACATTTTTTGGGACTGGCTCACCAGAGAGGCTGTGCGGATGGTGGCAAAGTGCTCACGGTTGCGAGAAGGCCTGTATCGCGGAGGTTGTGTGGGTGCCACCTGGGCTTCTGGGGCAGAAGGACGTGTTTCAGGATCCTCTCTGTAAATTTCCTCTTCTTCCTGGACACAAAAGCAGGAAAGTTTTAAGATGTCCATAATGTTTTAGACTTATTAAGCATCTCTGATTTGGGTTAAACAGGATGTGATGTGAACGTACAGGCTTTAGGTGTATGACCGAACTGTTAGACATGACGGTGTGGTCTTTCTCCAGATCAAGGTCACTCTTGTCATCAGCGGCGTCAGGAAGGCTGTTCACCGAGCTGCTCTGAGAGCTCGCGCTGATCGACATGCTGGGAATAGACTGATTACTGCCAACACTGCTTACTGTGCCTGTGCGACCAACCCCGTGCTCCGGCTCCTAAACACACATACAGCCAAATACACAAACTTAAAAATAACAGAAAAGCAGTAATCGTAGTAATATTACAATAAAGAAGTCAATTTATGTCAAAAGAAAAAATGAAAAAAACAAGCAGAGAGTGCTTCATAAGACTTAATAATAAATACATACCAATTACATGAAAATGTTATATTATCCAAAGCCTCTCATTTCAATTCAATTGAAATATGCATGATTTTTCACTGTACTTGTTTTTTGCATTAATTGTAGCAGCACTGAAGCTGCCTAAACATACTTATTATGTAACCGAAATGTGATTTTTATCCAGCCAAATTTGAAAAAGACCCCAAAAGGCATCATGTGCTTTAAAACGAATCATTATTTCTTTTTAAATGTCTAGTTCCATATTTTAACACTCCAATTTTGACTTAATTCTGCCATCATTCACTCACCCTTTACTTGTTCCAAACCTATTTGAGTTTCATTTGAAACACTTTTTTTAATGCTGGTAGCTTGCACCCATTGACTTCTGTAGTATTTTCCCCCCCACTATTGATGGGTGACAGCAACCGCCTTTTTACAAAATATCTTCGTTGGTGTTTAACGGAAGTAAGAAACTCATATTTTTCCATTTATCCCTTTAAGCATTATATTATCAAGTCAGTTAATGTTCAAATACTCCAACTACAGATCTGACCTCCTCTCCCTCGTGGGTCTCAGTGGTCGGTCCATTGTGGGCCTCTTGAAAGAGGAGCTTCTTCATCTTGCGGTACTGCAGGTTGTCCAACTCTCGAACTGCATCTTTTGTCCGCAAAATTAAGTCCACCAGAACAGAGTCTGGCCTTTCTCGCAGGACGAAGGCATGCTATAGTTTTTTTTTTCACACAGGAGGCAGAAAATAAGGCAGTCAAACTAAGAATTCAACTGGATTATTATGACTAACAAACAAAAAGGTTATTTATTTAAATGTCTTGAGAATTCAATGCAAACACCTGCAACAGATCCTTAGAGTGTGGTCTGTCTTTGGGAATCTTCTGAAGGCAAGAGTCAATAAAATTTCTAAAATAATCCGTCCTGAAAAAAGAATAAAAGCAGGTCAATCGAATCATGAATCATGACTGACCACTAGTGCAAAAAAAACAAAAACAATAAATAACTGTTCAATTTTTTTGATATTCAACATTTACCTTAATTATTTAGCATTGTTTTTTTAAAGACGCGACTCAGAGGAAAGAATTATAAGAAAGGAAAAGGAAAGAACCAAACATATATTGATTGCAAAGACAATGTTAAATGGTAAAAAATTGTAATTGCAAGATCCAAAATGTTGACCAATTAACAATTGAACACGAAGATATCACACTATTGATGTTTTTGGATAATAATATAAACTACTAATAATATTTAACAGGTTCAAATCTAAACTTATGAACTCTAAAGTCATTTCTGCTACTGTTATTTAAATGAAGAGCTCCATTAAACTCCATCTCTAAATACTTCTTTGGAAAAACGGTTCAAAAACAAAAGGTGTGCTGTATATTTAAAATCTGTATAAATCACCCAAATATGTGATTTCCAACCTAGACAAGATGCAAAATCCTTCTATTATGCATATGTTATAGGACTCACCATTCACTTGACTGTAGTGTGGGACTCTCATTCTGTGCTATGTGGTATAAGGCACTCATCGCGTTCATGTTAAACAGAGGAGGCTTCCTTTCCGCTATAGTAAAAAAAATTAAAACGAAGCAAAAAGTAAGACTGACTTTCACAGCACGAAAGATGCACAATTCAATTTGTGATGCACAGCAATTCCTCGTCACCTAGTTCTATGCAAGTGATCCCCAGAGACCAGATGTCCACCTTTCCATCATACTGTCCCTCGTCCATGGCTAAAATCACTTCAGGGGCCATCCTGAGAGATAAACCAGGAACATTAGGAGTTTTGTGTGAATAGAGAACAACATACTACAAAGAGTTAATCAGTCTGCTCACCAATATGGTGTCCCCACAAAAGAGTTGGCTGGAGAGGCGATGGAGGCAGAACCGAAATCTGCTAGTTTGACTTGTCCAGGCTCGGTCAGCAGGATGTTCCCAGCTTTAATATCCCTGAGTAAAGACAAAAAGATACAAACAGAGTCAGTTCTTGTGTACGCAGGGTTCCTACATCTTGGCTTACTTCAAATTCAAGGACCTTTCAAGGACTTTCCAGGCCTTAATGTAGGGACACACTTCAAGTGAGAGACTCAAGGTAGCATTGCGAGACTGTTATTTTCATTTTTATTTTCATGTTTTACAACTACTATGCTAAAAAATCATTTACTTTTTGGCCAAATGACAAAGATCTAATCTTTTATTTGCTATATTTCTGTTTTGCATAAAAGCTGGAGAATATATGGTACTGTTTTCTGAAATGATCTGATATTACCTTTTAATGAGTTTTATTAAAATATTGAAAGCTTAGGCTCACGTAACAAAATGTTTTAAGATGCATGATTATTTATATTGCATTATGGGTCGGTCTACATGATATTAACAAGCAAAACAATTCAAGATTACATTAAATAAAATATTTGGCCAACATATCACACATTTTGTGTAGCAACATACAACACAAAGTACCTCCGGGAGGAACACAAAAGAAGACATTTTGAAGAATGTTGGTAACCTGTAACAACTGACTTCAACAGAATTTTTTTTTTCCTACTTTGGAAGTCAGTGGTTACAGGATTAACCCATTTTTGTAACCAATATCTACTTTTGTGTTCAACAGAACAAAAAACTAAAATCAAACTGGTTTTAAACAAGTCAAGGGTGAGTAAACAATGACAGAATTTTCATTTTTGGGTGAACTATTTGCTTAATGTAGTGCATAAATAGATTTATAGAGGTAAATAAATAGAGGTCTAAATGTAGGTCAGAGTCAGCTCTTAATGCGTGGGACTTACTAACATCCTGGGGTTTTGATTCATTTATTTAATGTCTTGTACATAAGACAACCTATGGTGTTTTATTAACCTTTTTCTCTCAATGCAACCTTAACCCTACAGCTGAAAGAATTCACTCAATTCACTGAACAAATGTGCAGGAAACCCGGTCAGAACATTTTGCAAGGTTTCCCATTATCAGCATTGTAAAAAATGCAACGCTTCGAGGAACCGATGGCATGTAAATCCCTTGGTTCCAGAGAAACCCGTTCTTTATTTCCAACACTACTTAAGTACACACTTTGTCAAAATCAAAAAAACACTAACCTGTGAATCATGTTGTGGGAATGAAGGTATGCAAGGCCCTGCAAAGCACCATGGGTAATTGCAGCAATCTCAATTTCCTGAAGGGGCTTCTTATGAACTAGGCGCAAAAAAAGGCTCATTCAGCAACTGACAATGATTTAAAACCACATTTATGCATTTGACTGATGCTTTTAGAAAGTAACATAAACTTCATTTAAGGTATACAATTAGTCAATTGATGCATTTTCTGGGATATCGCTTTAGCAAACCCACATTTTGGATAAAGTATTGATAATGAAGCCAAATGTTTGGTAGTTTACCTTCAAGGAGGTCAGAGGCTGAGCCTAAACAGTACTCCATGACAAGCTGAAGAGGAGGGAAAAACTGCTGAATCATGATGTGCTTAACAGGTTACAGGAAATAGTGTGAGAGAATGAGAGATCGAGAAGAGAAAGAGACAGATCTTACCCATGCCGTGTGCTCCCGTAAGTAGCATCCTTTATACTCTATGCTGTTTGGGTGTTGTATTCTCTGGAGGAACTTCACTTCTTTAATGATATCCTGCCATTTCTAAGCAAAGAAAAGATTCTTTCAAAGTGAGTAGAAAAGATTTCAATGAGTTTTCCATTAGTTCCCTGTAGCCACTATTGACATGAGCAGAGTCAACATATCGACTTACTAGTATAGTTCCTGAAAAAGAAAGTCAGTGCTAAAAGCTTCTGAAGGATCCTTTGCAGAGATTATATCTAATCCGATTACTGCTAATCTGAAATTACAAAGGAAACGCTGCCACCAGCTAAAGTATGAATGGCCGTGGTGCTTCACTTCAATCTGGGGCGTTACACGAGTCTTAAATGGACTTCAGCAATTCAAGCCCAATGACTTGGCTGTATAGTTGTTTGTAAATATGGAATAAATATGAATATGAAACATATATATATATAAAATATATATTATACACTACTAGTAGTAGTACGTAATACTTTTATGCTCACCAGGGCTGCATTTTTTGATCAAAACTACAGTTAAATGTTAATATGATATCTATCTATCTATCTATCTATCTATCTATCTATCTATCTATCTAAATAATTAGTAAAATTAAAATTTTACTACTTAAATAATGTGTTGTACTCTAATTCTAATTATATTTGATGAATATGAATCTCAGTATATATAACATCACAAATGTCTTTACTTCCTTCATGAATATTTTTTTTCTTCATGTTATTACTAAACCTAAACTTCCAGGCTGACTACAACAATATAAAAGGTTTCCTGAGCAGCAAATCACTATTAGACTGATTTCTGAATGAGTATGTGATTGAATACATGCAGAAAACATGAAGAAATGCAGACAATTCTACTCTGTTACCACAGGAATAAATTACTTTACTATTATTTAAAAAAATGCTTTAAAATTTAAAAAATAAAAACAATTGTAATCATATTTCACATTATTTCATTTTACTGGATTTGTTTGATCATATAAAAATCCTAGTTATCAGAAATTTTTCACAAATCTGTGCCCACCCTCAGAGAGAATGATCCACAACCAAACTGCTGCGTGACTGCTGTCAGGACTATGGAATGTAGGAAAACTGACCTCATTGGACTGTTTCCCACTGTACAACATCTTCTTGATGGCCACCACCTCTGAAGTCCGCACATCCCGTGCCTGAGCAAAACACATAGCAGATGAATTACAACTTAATCACATGCACTGAAATGATGAATTCCATACAATGCAGATAGATTTATAAAACATACAAAATACACTGCGCCAAAGCTGCCATGGCCGATCTCTCTGAGGTCTGAGAAGAGCTTCTCGGGGTCCTCCTTAAAGAAGAGATCAGCAATCTTGGGGTCCTTCAGGCACCCTGCCCGGCTGGTGGAGGGCATGCTGCGAGCCAGGGCACGCACCACGCTCGCAGGGGACTATCTGGCCGTGCGACTGCGACACGTCACGCCCCGCTGGTTACTCATCTGCCAGAGAGAGGCAGCGTACACACAGAGACCTGCAGGAAAACACAATATTGTCAACATTGTGTAACAGGCCTTTCACTATTAGGGCTGAAAAATTAAGTGCATTTGCTATAATTTATTTCAAACACGCAAGTGTAGTTTTGAGGTGAGTTTGGAGTAAAAACAAGTTTTTATGATGTAATTTCATTACAGCTGTAGTTAAAGAGCTGCCATTATCACATAACAATTATCTCAATGTTATTATAGACAGATTAAACCGAATTTCGAACAAAAAAAAAAAAAAAACAGATTTATCAGTGTGCATAATCCACATGTGCATATAAAATGCACATAAAATTTCCTCGATTAAATCGCCCAGCCCTGATGTAATGCACGCATCAGGAAGCCACTATGAATATGCAGGGTAATAAAGTTGCGTTTGAATGCAGGTTCACTTTCAATTGTGCAAGTTCATAGAGACATATAGTGGTGGTGTGTGGAGTTTTCCTGATAATATTCCATGCAGAAATTATTGCTGAAATGAATTACTGCTAATGTAAAGCATAGTTCCGAATGAAAGCGCATGGTTAAATATTATATACAGTGTTTAGCATATATGAGTACACCCCATTTTGAAAATGAATATTTGTATCCATGTCTCAGTGAATATGGGTAATATATATTGGTGCATTTGAACAAATCGATTTATTTATTAAAATAATATTTTTAGTCGCAGAACATCTTTAGAAATGGAAAGATACATTTAAATGCATGCAAAATATTGCAAAAAGAAAAACTACAACATTTCAACAAAACTGTATATATTTTTTGTTTCTCTTGATTTTTGCAAATTTTGAAAGTTTTATTTAATATTTTTCCCTAAGATATACATTTGGGCTACAATTTTTGAACCATTATTGCAAGTTATTTTGTTAGATTAGCTCCAGATTTGGCTTCAGTACGGACTAAACTAATGTATATGCACAAATATAATATTGTAAAGCATCCTATAGAAAATATTAATTTAAATGAGAGATTTGTGGGGGGGGGGGGGGGGTGTACTCATATATGCTGAGCACTGTATTATCAGACGCATATGAGGTAATGCGTCAGAGAGAGCACAACACGCATAAAAAGCACATCACTCCCTGGAACATGTGCCCTATACTGACACTGAGGAGAAGAACCTTAAAAAGTATTCTTGTAGCGTGATAATATTCCGATTGAACCACTGAAGGCATATGGTCTGTTTTTTTGTATTTGTCTGGACTTTGAATGAGCTGGGACCCTTGTTGTCTATGAAGAAAGAGGGAGGAATTCGATTTAATCTAATTTTATTTGGATTCCAAAGATTAACTATTTTCCTCACAATGTCATTTTTGGGTGAATTAACCATATGAAGTGACAGCAGCCTCATATACTCTATGCCCTTTATTAATCAAACAACAACAGGCCTCTACGGTGTAATCCACCTAGTACATTGGTATTTATTATTAAATTAATGTACTGTTCATTACAAACACACTGGACATTGCTATTCTTCTAGTTATTTATTGTCCTATATGCTGGCTAATAACATAAAATGGTGTACATTTACTGAAACAGCTTAATCCCATTCCAGAAAAGGTAGACACCATGACCTACTATGTTGGAGTGTCAACCTAGCGATGGATTTTTAAAAACAAGCCCATATCTGTAGCATTATAGCAATAATTCCTTTGTTTAAATATGATGGTTATTTTGACAAATATATCAATACTGACAAATATAGTTGAAGCTGCCAATATAAAATAAGTTAACGGAGCATCTGTAGTTCTTGAACAAGTAACAATAAGCGTCTTATCTTCATATACTGATTCCACACAATGACCTGTGACCTGACAGGCAGAGTTGTCGAAGCATGACAGCTGACATTAGGGGTGGAAAAGAAAAAATGGATATTGCAATATATTGTTGTGCTTTCTGTCGCAATAATAATTGATACACTAACGGCCAATATCGATATTTTAATTACACAAAATTATTAATTTACCTGTTGTCAGTGTCACTGTCACTACCCAATATCTACCATTCTGTTTGCGGGGGGCGCTGTTCAAGTAAATAGGGATAAAGTGGTGGAAGCAGCAGCCAGTGAAGAACACAAGTTAACCAACAACAACAACAGAGAAGAAGCGCAGGAGGAAAAAATTTAAAAAAAAAGTAGGGAGAAGAATGGTGGAAAATAAAACAAATGAAAAACAAATCAAAAACCCACCTGCTAGTTTCCACTCTAAAGTGTGGAGACACTTTGGGTTTTACGAGACAGTTGACGGAAAGGCACTGGATAAAAACTATGCAATCTGCAAGAACTGCTTTGCAAAGATAAAATATAACAGCAGGTGGAAATCTGAGGCATGCAAGTACCCACACCTTGCCAAGCTGGCCCAGAGGTACCCGTGTGTGCCAGGGACTAGCGTGCCATCAGAGAGAATCCTCTATTGAATATCGTAGATACCGCGAATCGTGATATACCATTATCGTGGGCCACATATCGCCACAGAATTGAATCGTGAGTTACCTGTATCGTCCCACCCCTAGCTGACATGCTCCCAGCTTTCACACTGACCTGCTCTGCTGCATTCTTATCACCACTTCAGGCTCATTCAAAGGAATTACAGCAATGCGCTGACTAGTGTGGGCGTATTCACCAACCATTAGAGCTGATTAACTGGATGAATGAAAGCTCAGTTGTGTGTAGGTTACCCACTTTTCCATTCAGAGGGAAATTTCACTAGTTTGACAGCCGAGGCAGTGACATACATGTTTTTACATACAGTACATAACACTTGTGGCATGTTTATCTGTGGAGAGTTTGAATCTTATGCCACGACAAGCTGTTTTTGATTCTGCAGACATCTTAATTACACAAAACTTTAAATTTACTAATAAAGTGCATCTTTGGATCTTACATTTGTATTGTAAGCAGCTTTGTTGATTATAATGACTATAAACCAGTGTCAGTTATTGTTACAAGTGATGTTACATTCTTTGCTGAGGCTTCAGAGTGTGTGTCGAGAAATCCCGGAAGCTTTCAGTGGAACGCTTATCGAGGCTTTTATAAATTTGGAGCTATGACATCATTATTGCTGTCCTAAGCCTCTTTTCCTCTGAACTGGTTCAGGAATTGGCTCGAATCTCGGCACAACATCCTCGGCTGAGCTACAAAAACACACCAACTGCCTCTGCCCATTTAAAACCTACGACTTTCCAGTTTTACAATAATAATAACAACAACAATAATAATAATAATAATAATAATAATAATAATACTAATACTATAATAATAAATAGTGAGAGAAAGCAACACCTCTCTCACTTTCAATGCATATAGATGTGACACGAGCAGCCTCGTAAACAACAGAGGACATACAGCAGCTTCTTTGCATGTGCCGATTTCTCACAAGACGACGACAAGCGATAGTTCGTTGCTGTGTGGCATAATTGTATTACTATGGTGTCATGTTTTGTCCGTTTAAAAATGACGCTTCCTGAGTTGTCATTCCCCTGGCTTGTTGCACGTGCAGGTAAAAGATTCTCTGTAAACCAATGGCATTCAGCTGCACCCTTTTGGTGCCATACTGTTGTGCTTGCTACTCTTATGAAAGCGTGCCAAAAAGTGGTACAGTACAGTTTGCTATTTAAGAACCTTTGACAGTGTACACAAACAAATATTTACTGTACTGTATTGAACCATACCGCTCAGTGAAAACAGGCTATTTGAAAAGGGAGAAAAAAAAAGTTGTACTACACTGTTCGCTATTTTGGTACCTTTGACAATTGAAATGGAAATAAAGCTTTGCAACAGAGATCCCTTGAACAACTTCACTTCTTCGAAAATTCACCTTTTTCTTCACCTGTCAGTAAACATTGTTCCTAAAGGAATTACATAAGCTTGCTGATACCTCCATGAGATAAGAGGCTGCGCAATCAGATAAAATGTTGGTGACTTTCACTTCTATGTAAACATGATGGGCAATGTATATTGCGCTAACAAAAATTATGCTCATATCCATGTATTGTGCGATTAGTTTATATATTGATTATTGGCCTACCGGCCTATTCGGGAGGAAACATGGAATGGATACGGAAAGGGCATCTTATTTTATGCAAATCAGGCAATGTGTGGTCAATCACAACCACTGGTCTTATCACTCTTGAAGAGACTGCATTAGTCATAGCATCCATGGGTAAACAACAGATTTAGCTCTTTAAAAAGTATTCCTTAGACATGTGATACTGAGAAACAAATCTTGAGTCACAAGACAGGCCATGGAGGGTGGCAGTCTAATGCCTAACGCTTTAAAAGACTGAGATTTGTCTCTTTTTTCCCCTCAAAGGATGGTGTGAGGATCAGCGTTTGGGGCCATTTCTAAGGATTCTGAAATTAATTTCACTGCTTTTCTAACATAACACGCTAATCATGAATGCAATTCTAACAATTTTTTTTAAATAAAAGATTATATATTAATATAGGTTACCTTTTAATTTAGGGCTGTGCACTTGATTGAATGTTATAAACTAAATTAATTAAAACATCTACAACAAAACATTGCTACTACTTTCTTCTAATACAATGACCGTAAGTGAAGAAAATATAGATTTATTGCATGATTTAATAATAAGAAAAATTGTTGTCAACACTTAAAAACATTTAAAAATGACAATTTTGTATACAATGTTAACATCTTAATCTGACTTTTGTTTCGACAGTTTGTTGTGAATGTTGTTTATATGCCATTCTTCAATAGGCCTATATTTCAGTATAGATTATATGTGACAGTGGAACAAAGAACAGCTTTATGAAGGGATTCTTAGCAGCCCTGGAGATGAAATTCACAAATTTGTGTCCTCATATTGAGACAGAGGACATGAACTCGTGAATTTCATCTCCAGAGCTGCTAAGAATTATTAAGAGCTTACCTTTATTATTGACAGTAATGGCAAAATGCCAGGTTCTATCTAGTAAATTGTTCTAAATTATTATTATTATTATTATTATTATGCGGTATATTATTTCACAATAGAAAAGTCATAAGAGAAAATTCCAGTCTCAACTCTATACCTTGATAGTACAAGACAAGTGTTTTTTTGGGGGGGTAAACCACACTTCACCTTCAAATAGGTCATTGTGATTGTCGGACAGCAGAAAGGTCAATATTACACTTAAATCCCAAGGTTATCGTGTACAGTATATCTTTCTTTTTTTTCTTTTTTCTTTTTTAAATCAGACCCACAAGCCTCAGTGGGCACAATCTTGCCACTCAAGGCAGAGTAAGCTTAATTAACGATGTTGACTTTTTTGATTGATGCGGCTGTCGGCTAATTAAACATAAATAAATATATGAAAATTAAAAATGCCTTCAGAAGTATCAAACACTTTGGTCTATTCCACACAGATAATGTGTAGCCTCTGAGAAAAATTGCTGAATTACTCAATAGTGATGTTCCTCTGGGACCAAACAGAAAACAGCTCAGCGTTCTTCAGTTCTGCACTGAATGCTGTATTCAATTCCACTTCATAAAACTGCACATTAATTATTATTACAAGTTATATCTATTATAAACATTGTCTGCAACAAACTGTAATTTGGCAGGGTAATTTGGAGAAATACACTTCGGAAGAGATCTCGGTGGAATTCAAATGTCACTACATGGCCAAAAGCAGCAGTACTTAATTATTATTTTTTTAAATAAAGCTCATTGGTTTGCATTCTTGGTGGCAGGAAACTAAGTACATTTAGTAAAACATGGCACTGCATCCAAGGAAACAGATGTAAATATTAACTGTGATTAACTAGCAGTCAATATCACCTACTTAATGTTGAGGATTTTTTTACTGATCGGGCAAGTAGTAAAGATTTTTACTTGCCTGCCAAAATGTTCTCTGGCCTCACCAAAAAACACAAGCTATTTCTTAGCAACCTATATAAAAAATTGTGTCAAAATAAGCCAATAACTAACAACAATTAACTATATTGCACGGATAAACTGTAATAAATACTGTAGTATACAGTAAACTATGGTGTAGTATAATATACCATACAGTTGTAGAAAACTACAGTATTGGGTTATTTGTTTTTTACTACAGTATAGTTGTTCCATTACCACAGCAAATAAAGAATTACCACAACAGTTTAATTCAAGTATTTTTCAAGTATACTCCAAGTACATTACTACAGTGTGGTTAAAAAAAACCTATGATATATATTGACTAAGTTACTCTAGTGTTTTTTTGTGCTGATGTTTTTGATAGTAGAGATTGCCAAAAACCATCATGTTTTCGAAGCATTTCTGGGGTTAAGTAAAATTTTCTTTGATCAGTTATTGCGAATTTGTTCAATAAATGGTTAAAGGTAATTCAGCTACCGCTTTCACAAAGACAGACACATTTTTATGAAAGCAGCAGGACTTTGGTTGCACAAGCCTTGATTTGTCAATTTTATTACAAAGAGAACAGAGCGCATCAGTTACGTTTCCACACATTCTAGATTGCTCCCACATAAGAACCGTTCTGAAGGCAAGGAAACTGGAGCTCTTTTCAAACTTGCCCAACATCACAATATAAGAGTGGGATATCTAATTTATCATTTACATGGGTTTTTGAGGCCTGTGACTACGAGGATTTCTATAAGCAATCAGGCCTAAGAAATTGTATCATCTGCAACTTTAATAACGATCAATTTTATTGAATTATTATTAATAAAACAAAGACTATATTATTTTACATTTGATTATTCAATTACTGTATACCTGAATACTGTTTGACTCCGCTAAAAACAATTACACACTGTTTCTTTCATTTGTATCTTTTTCCTTATTGTATTTATCTATGCTTGTAGATCATTTTATGCAGATGCACTGCCCTACAGAATCATCCCATTCAATCTAAAATGATCAGTTCTTTCCAAATAGAAATATTCAAGTCATCTGGCAAAATTGAATTCAAATCGCAATATACAAATCGCAGAATAACAAAATATCGCAATGTCACAATTCTGTGCAGCCCTAAAACACACACATATTGACAAACGGTCACAGGCAAATTATAAACTTATTGATGAGCCAGCAATGGCCTGATCGGGCCACTGACAATCCTATCTACTGTCCCGAGCCTCTCTCACACTTGCCCCGGGAAATCCTTATTGTCGAGCCCTGCTTAACTAGATACTGGATCAACATTTATTACACTGTAAGGTTCACCGACGCACAAGAAGTCTGACGCACAATTTAGTAACTCTGAGGCACAGACAGGAACTTAATCATCATCTCTAGTTAGTCTTAGTCTCTGTGGGAATTCCCATCAACATGCTTGAAAAAACAAAAGAGTGAGAGAGATCTGTTGGGCCTTAATCTCCAATAAGCAGTGTGGATTTAGAGTTTGGATTTGCCAAGTCTTAAACTTTGCAAAGAATTCACACCACGATTAAAATCGCTGTCACATAACACGATGTTACTGTGTCAACTACATGCATTCAGCAGAGAGCAGCTTTCACAAAACCCATTTTCAAAACCACTGAAAACAAACCAGGACAGATACGTTTTCTTACAGCATGCCTTTGACTGTGATGTCACACTAGTGCCGAATGACTGCCAGCATACTGACATTCTTCCAAACAGCACTAACAGGAAATGTTTCGATTAAACACTTCAAAAGCCACAAAAACATCATCCATTGTATCTAGTATACCTTTATGTACAGACGTGATTCAATACCAGAATGGCTGACTGACAAATCACATTTCCAGTGAGTGTAAATAAACAAATTGCTAAATAACACAACGTTTGTAGTTCCAGCAAGTTATGAAAGGGACTATTTCATCATAACTAACAAAAAATATCTGCTCTGTGTTTGGTAACCAACTACAAAAAAAATAAATAATAATCATAATAGTATATTAATATATCTATTTCTGAAACTAAATAAAAAAATAAAGTTGATTATTTGGCATTCCTGTGTGTACCATTGGCAATTTAACCATCCATCTTTTAGCTACATGATTACACAATTTCATTTAAGGAATAGTTCTCTATTACAACTTCATGTAAGAGAAATGTGGCAGAGGCATTACAGACTTATCACACCAAAATCACTACTAATAGCACCATTACACTACTATTGCAATCACATCAAAATGTCCATACATGAATAATACTAGCTATACAAGTCAATAACTTTACATGAGGACTAAAACTTTAATTATTTCCTAAACATTTTGCCCTTTGTGATTAACAATGTGCCATCAAAGAATATGACAGTCATGGTCATTTAGTAAGGAATGTACTAGGCTTCTGCCGGTATCAAATTTTTTTTGTTACGATTAATTGCAAAAACTTTTATCATAGTATATAGTATTGTATTGTACATTGTACTTTATTGTACATGTTCAGAGAAAATAAATGCTGATAAAGTATAAAGAATGATAAAATACATATTAAATAGGCATTATAGTTATATGTTAAAGTATGTTATATTAAAGTATTTTTACAATATAAATATTTTGTACTTCATTATATTTCAGTATACAATTAAACTTCATGAGACATTCTAAGGTGACATCAGATGCTTGATATGATTCTTTAGGGTATTATTGAAAAGTCTATAACTCACTTTGTTTAAATATCTAAATAGTAGTGTAAATAAACAGTACGTTTTTACCCTCTCAAAAACAACACTGTGGGTCATTTTGCCTTTTATCTCTGAGGTTGAATCAGGAATAGCTGTGGTGTCCGAATGATCCATTCCAGAGATCTAAACCAGTGCAGCACACACAGTGCTCAACCAAACGTGAGCTTCTGCTGACTTTTGTCTATATAACTGTCATGAAGGCATAATTAAAGCTGTTTCCACACAAATGATGAATCGCGCTGGTCTCCTGCGAGTATAATTTAGCATTGTTTGACATTGCGGTCTGCCATTATCAAAGTCAATTATATTCAATCAAACATCTATATAAAATGTGACACTTGTATATTAAACAAATGCTTAGCTGGTCAGTGTGAACGCCGCAGCAGCAAACTGACAAAGATAGCTCTACAAATGACAGGAAGATGATCTGACTCTAAACACAAGTGAACTGAAACTGGCATTTGCAAACGGTAACCAAATGAAACAAACAAGAATTCTATATAAAAAACTACTTTCATCTTTCAGACAAATTGTAGGTACAGTTACATCCTTTAAATGTTATTTTGATCCGAGTAAAAGCAGTCCAGTGAAAAGGGTTTTGCACAATGCACACACAAGCTTTTGCCCACTCTTTCTGGAATATTCCCTTCATATACAACATTTTGCTGTTGCCTCTTCTGAAGCTGGGATTCTGTGCAAGTACACTTGTGAGCTTCTAAAGTTACATACGAACACACAGCAGACTAACACTAGGATCGCTTTATTGTTCAAACTCAAAAAAAAATGCACCAGGCATTAGCCACTTTGCTATCTGTTGACAAAAAGGGGTGGGAGGAGTCTACAGTTGGAGTCAAATTGTCTGAGCTGGCAGACACAAAAGAAACAAATGTACAAAAGGGAAATTTTCACCTTTATAACCAATAAGACCAACTCTTCACCTCAAGAATAGTAAAGACTTTTGTCCATTTTTTAAACTTCAAAAATAAAAGTGGGTTTTCAGTGCAGTCGTACTTGTGTTTAGTATTTTAATAAGAAAAAAGCACATATCTATGAAATATTTAAGTTTAAATCACCACAGGGAAAATATTGAAATAAGTCAAGTCAATAGAGCAGGACGAAACCCTTACAGAGTTATGGGGGAGCTTGTGTATTAAGGATATTACCTATGACTTATTGGCTTTCATTTTAGGAATGATGACACAAAACTTAAAATGTAAAACACGCCAACTTGATTCTCATACAGTCTGACATTAGGACTTCTAAGATCTTAAGGTGACCATGATCATGCAAGCTCAATACGTAAAATTATTATTAAACTACTTTTTTTTTTTTTTTTTAATTGTTGTTGATCATTGTGACTAAATGTTTAGGCTCTATAAAATCTGTATACAGACAAGAAAAATCCCTGTAATTATTTAACAAACAAAACACTTTTTTCCTCTGTCAGTAATGTCACAATTCAGCCATCATGATGAAGTTGCAGAAGCCAAAACGATACCAGACAACAGCAGACATGTTCTTTCCAGCTGGTCTGTGCAAAACAGCATGACTGTCCTTCACTGGAAGCCTCCAGTATTGATCAAAATCTCCAGCGTTCACATGACAGACAGTTTTCTCCTTCCTGGTGCAGGTATCAGTTTGATTCTCTAAAGGTGACATTCTCACACACTCATCAAGTTCCCATCTGCTAAATTTATGCATGCTTCGACAAACTTCAAAGGCATCTCAGAATAGCCCGTGTGAGATTGCATTAAATGTGCGGTTTGCTTCCCATATATGGACCTTTATTTATGAACTAAATGGCTAGGTACAGTAAATCAAATCACAACAAGGTCATGATCTCTCATAAATGATTGTCATGCTCTCAGTCCCCATTAATGTTAGTAATACATCAGCTTACCGCAAACATAAGCTGATATATGCTAGCGTTATACGGGCCCATCTTGACACGTAGTATAAAAAATGTGATTCTGAAGAGCTATTAATCTTGGATATATTAATGAAAGCAGGGTGACTTCAGATTTCATTACGGAGATAAATAACTAAAAATGAGATCACTCAACATGCTGCGAGGATCACAGTAGCTGTCAGAATATTAAACGGCAGAAAGAATAATTCAACACTGAGAAAGAGGCCACTGCAGACATCAACATTCACACTCTGTAATCACAGGCAAGCAAAAAGAGACCCGATAAACAGGAGTTCAAACAAAAAAGTGATTTATAATGGATGATCTAGAGAAGTAATTGCCGATACTAATGCCATTCAATGACAGACGGCAGACTACAGCAGAGCAACCCATTAAATTATTAACGGAAATTATCATTACTGATTAGATTTTACCTTAAAGGTTAAAAATGTGTGCCTGGACATTAAAACTGATCATATTTAGCAATACTTGACAATACTGCTGTTCTCTAGAAGGGCAAGATGATCTGAAATAACTAAAATAACTATTAAAACAGGCTAAATTATTAAAACCCAATATACATCTTTTCACTAAAGTAATAACCAATGCAGTTTTTAAAGTCTGAAATTATTAGAATTTTAGATTATCTGTTTTATAATCTGATTATAATTTTTATTTGTTTTTTTATTTAATTTTAACGAATTATTTTCTGTTTTTATTTCACTTTCATCTATTTTAATTCTAATATTAATAGAAAAGATAGAAATGTTTACTTTTTCAAATGTAGCTGTAAGAAGTACTTTTTAAAAATCCTTTGTGACAAAAAACTTTTTATTTTGGTGTTTTGTTTTTTTTGTTTTAGTTAACTAGTATAAATCAAGACTAGCAATCTAGGAAAACATTTCCTGATCTTAGAGCAAAATGCAACTTTTTATTTATACATTTTGTTTCATTTGTATCATTATAATATCATTTGTATGACAACGCACATTTTTGTTTTGAAATATGAACGTACATCCCTAATCATGAACTAATTACACATAAAATGACTGGTGAGTCATTATATTTGTATAAGAATGTGCAGAATTAATTTTATGAATTTATATGAAACAGCCAATAAGAAAATAGACAGTAAACATTAACAATGTGCATTACAGAAAAAAAATTACTATTTAAAGAAATATAAAACAATAATAAACTGTTTGTTCCCAGTGATGGGTTGCAGCTGGAAGGGCATCCGCTGCGTAAAACATAGGCTGGATAAGTTGGTGGTTCATTCCGCTGTGGCGACCCCAGATTAATAAAGGGACTAAGCCGAAAAGAAAATGAATGAATGAACGAATAAACTGTTTGTTCAGGTATAGACATTTTCCAAACATTTACATTTTTATTAATACATTATTTTTTATATTCTTAAAGGCTTGTGAATGCTTATCCAGTAAATTGTTTAAAACATGAACTTTAAATATTATTGTAAACAGCCTGGTTCTTGGAGTTAAAAAGGTTAAAAAACAGCTAAAAAACAGTGGATATGTACTATGAATATTGTTTTGTATGTACTATGTATATGTGCTATGAATAATTCATATTAATTTAACTATATCTAAATATATGCAATAATTCCTCACAAAATTTTGTTATTTTACTAAAATGAATTATATCCCTAAGCCACAGAGGTAAACAAGAAAAAAGTCACCAAAATAATGTTATTAAATCCTTGCAAAAACGTGCAATTCAGCAGTAACAGTGTGTACATTGGAAAGGCTTGCAAAATACAAAAACAAGTGCATGCTGTTGTGAAAAAAACCCAGTTATAAACAAATATCCCGACGTGTTATGCATTTGGAACATATTAAGCATGCCAAATCTTGCCTAACTATATATACAAGTACGCGAAGTCGTGTATATATATATATATATATATATATATATATTGTATTACACACCTATAGATCCACATTGACAAAGAACAAGGAGAGCAGCGCAGTCTCTCAATAGCCGATCAATATTCCGCTCGAGCTTCTTTCAGCCCTGAGACGAAGATATGCCGTTTAAAAGTGATCTATTAAACAGCAACGAGCAGACTGATACGTGAACTGTATTGTCCCTAGGCCAGGTGACTATCATGAATGATGCTTTAAATAGGTTTACAGAAGAGTACAAGGGCTGCTGGCCAGTCCAGTGTGCGTGTTACGCAATGTCAACACTGCGAGATGAGGAATGCGGCGCGCGTCACTGAATGCAGCTCACAACAAGGGAAGACCCAGCTCCATAAACCAGCGCTTTAATCAACTGATTACCTGTCATAACACAGCCACGGATACTTCATTTATACAAGGAGAAAAAAAAATAAATTGCATAACGTTAAAAGGCTTATTTAGTTGCTGAAGCCTTCTGTGGGAAACAGTGCAGCGAATCTGGGAGGGAGTGTCATTGCAATAATATGCGACATGGGCAATGTCGTATAAACAATGTGGTTGTCTGATATTTTTACTGATATATTAAGAAACAAAATGCAATCTAATGTTAGTTCAAAGAAGAACAAACCAGAGCGTTTTAACTCTCATCTCTTGCTTTAATCCCATTAATGATGGGCGCAATTTTACACATTTGGTTAGTTAGATAATCGAACAAAGCAATCGACATCGAGTTTATAAATGTCAAAGTACTTTTAATTTTACATTTTCCAATATAAATCGACTCAAACCTCGTTAGTTGACCCAGTTTGATGGCACAAACAAAACGGCAATTAACAGTGAAACTCTCTTACATCAGTGACAACAGCTATTTGAGGGAGAAGACGCGTTTACATTGTGTACTTTTGCCGTTTCACGCGATTAAACAAACGAAAAAAAAAGTTGTTGACCAAACCCAGTTTAGCCATATTAGCAACACATTAACGTTAGCTGGGCAGTTAGTGGAATGTTGGCCAACTTCATACGACAACAAAGTAGAGACACAACCGCAATGAGACATCGCTACAGTCCTGACAACCGCAGATAAACGGCTCGTTTGAGGGTGTAGTTGAACTCACCCGTCCACCAGGCCAGGTTTAATCGGACTCCAGGAGAAAACCTCAGCGTGCTAATGTGGCTAACTTAGCCCACACCAGCTATCCTGGGAGGATCAGTTAGTGAGGATTCAGGAGAAATGTGTAAACAAAATCCTCTCCTTGTTTATTTCTCCGGGACCTTCGACAGCTCGTGTAGTGAAGAAGAGTCGGTGTATTTACAGGCACTCCGGGCCGTCCGGGCTGACAGTGTTGAAGGTGATGATGACTCACAGGGAATATAAACTAAATCAGCTGTGGCCAGTTTACAGCTAACTCTCCACTCCCAGTCAGTCAATTCCAAAAAAAATGGCGGCGGGTAGTTTTCACCTCCTGCACTTCGTGGAAAACACGGGAGAAATGTTATGGGTAGCTTTTTAAACAACACCATGGACGCACTCTGTAACCACCCAAAAACTGACAGCCCTTCAATGTCGCCCCGACCGTGAGAGTTGTTGATGCGTGGCGCGTGCGTCGCGTGGCCGGGCACTGATTTTCATCTCTCTTTCTCTCTCTCTCTCTCTCTGCTCCTACTGCGGCCGTTAACGCGAGTAGAGTAGCGATGTTCGATTCCCTGAAGAATCGTTCATTTGAATCGGATCTTTGCAGTGAATCGGTTGAACTGGTTTACCAAAGAGGGCTGAAAGATTAGTTTACTAATCAAAGCGAATAGGTTTTACCTTATCTGGCAATGAGACGAGTTGTTGGACTGAGAAGTGAGTTTTAAGTTACCCTATAGTAATGATTTAGTAAATTTGTACACAACATTATTTTATTATTTTGTTTTAAATTCGAGTGCCTTCCTGAAATGTACTCAAAATGTTCCCATCTGAACCATAGCTTTTCTCTGGTGACCAGTTTACTGGTCCGAAGGCAGATAGTCTCTCCAGCAGCTACATTTTTTTAGTGCTCAGAAAGTTTTGAGAATGTTTGTTTCTGGTTCCAAGATTGTTCTCTGTTGATTATGCAGGAACGTTAAAAGGTTAGTTCACCAAAAATGGAAATACTATAGTATACTCACCCTCATGTTGTTCCAACCCCCTGAGACTGCTCTCTCATCCCTCTCTCTTTCTCTCTCTCTCTCAACTGTAATAATATAAAGCTCCAAAACACTGCTGTGTGCCATAAATTGTAAATACATACAACTCTGCTTGCTTATATCTTTAGTCCCACATTAGGTCAGGGTGCGCATTTACTAAACGCAGAACAACGTTTTGCCCTTAGAGTCAGCAGCACAACACGCAAGCATCAAATTGCCCATTGTAAACGCATAGTAAATGCCTGATCTGATACAGAAGACACTGGAGAACAAAGTCTTATTCAAAAAAACATTTGTCACATAAAAGTGTTCTTGAAGCTTCATATGATTACAGTTGAGCATATATGCATGTTTTGGCAATGATTTTGCTTCCATTTGTGGACTATGTCTCGGGACAGTTGTTGTATATTGAGAATAAGGGAGCTTTCAGGATTCATCTAAAATATGTTTGTGTTATAAAGTGGAACGAAGGTGTCAGGGGATTAGACATGAGGGCAACTTTACTTTAAAAAGTGAGTACAAACATTACTTTTAAAGTGATTAGATGACTTTACTTTAAAAAATGAGTAAACCCGTTATCCTAAAATATTATGTAAATATATTTTTTTTAACTATGAGCATAATTATAAACATCGCCTCACAGCAAGAAGGTCGCTGGTTCGAGTCCCGGCTGGGTCAGAAGGCATTTCTGTGTGGAGTTTGTATGTTCTCCCTGTGTTCAGGTGGGTGTTTGCCAGTGCTGAATTGCAGCCAGAGTAATTGGCAGTTCATTCTGCTGGGGCAACCCATGATAGATCAAGAACTAAGGTGAAGTGTAGTGTGAGAGTGAGTAACTAAAAAAAACAAAAACTAAACAATAAAGAATAGATTTGTAGGTTTGTACCAAATTAGCATAAAATGGCCATTGTCTGTTGTCAGCCATGTAGTATACAATGCAGCACATCTCCCTCATGACACTTGTTAATAAATGAAATTCCAGATCTTCCTATTAAGTGATTAAAGTTTGCCCATAATAATATGTTGTACAATGGTAATTGTGACTAGACTGTGTGACAATTTTATAAGCATAAACACAAAAGTGGGTTCTTCTACTTCTAGAAAGAAGCATCTTCTAAAAAGATATATATTCATTTTAGTATTGCTACTAATGCAAATGCTAATTGTTTTTCAATTTGATTTGAAGGCCAAATCACATCTGTATATAGTAAACAGATTTTTTTAAAATGCAACAGTATCACAATGTTATCATACAATACAAAATATGTAGTAGCATGTGTCTGTGGTTTTATTGTTAAGCTTTTACTGTTAAGTACTCGTGCCATGGCTTAAAAAAGAATGCTGAATCGGTCTTTTGAACTATTGTCCAAAAGAACCGATTTGTGGGAATGAGTCAGACATCACATCACTAGAGTGAGGCGTTCACAACCAGCTGGGTGGAGACAGAACAACTAACTATAAACTTCAATAGTTAATGAACTAACTGATCAAAATCATCTTTGTCATGAAATCTCAAATATAGGGCTTAGACAATAAAAGGTTAATTTGTCAATAAACAACACAATATATTTAAAATCCTCCCATTTTATATAATCAATATGTTTTTTAGACTTTACTTTCTCTTTCTGAGGGGAATGCTGAGGACTCGCTCAGTGTTTTCATCCTTGCTGAGAGCGAGAGACTGTGCAGTTGTAGTGTGCTGAGCTTCTTAGCTGATTAACATGTAACATTAGGCTTGGTTTCCACAAATAGCTCTAATCCACTCACTGGTCAACGAATTCATTTATTCCCACACTGCCCAGATAATAACCCACTCACAGAACCAAACCCCAGCTGTATTGCTTTGCTTTTTGTTTCTGCTTCACTGTACAATATAATGTGGCATGACAAGTATCCATACAAATGGAAAACATGCCCAGGCTGTCTCATAAAAAATGACAGACAAGCAGAACTGGTTTTATGAACTCAAGAGCTGTTGTGGTTGACACAGATGAGTCGGCACACATCCGTGAATATTTCGTTGAACCCTTTCTTGTTGACAGGCTTTCATTTTGTGTTTTCTCTCGCTAACATAAGAACTGTCAAAGTAAAATGAAGCAAAAATAATCACAAATACTTGAAATCAATGTCTTAGTTTAACTTTTTGGAGTGATTCATCCTGTAGATGGAGATACTGGGTTATTTGTTTTTTTGTTTTCACTTTCAATATAACAATTCAGTTAAAGAACTCTAGCCCTTTTTATAGATTTAGAAACTTCATCTTGGTTCTATTGATATAGTTTAAATCAACACCAAAAACTTTAATACATCAACACTTGGATTAAATTATTAATTTATGTATTTATAACATTCTTAAATTTCAGTAAACACATGTACTCGTCACCCATTTACTGCCATACAATAAATACTATGGGAGTAAATGGGTGGCAAAATCTGTTTGGTTACAGACCTTCTTTCAAATACCTTCTTTTGTGTTCAGCAGAAAAAAGAAATGTATACAAGATTGGAACAACTTGATGGTGAGTAATCCTGTTAAACTATTATTATTCTAAACTATTATTACAATATAAATATTAATGATTCTAAAATATTATATTCAAATATCTAATTCAAATGATGGTTAATTTTAAGTTGTATTCTTTTTAAAAACCTATTTTATGTAGAATGTAAAATTCAGAAACCCTTGTTGTTAAAGACACCAGTGTCTGTTAACTGAACCGCAGCAAGCAGCTTTTTGCTCGTGTTCACGCTCATGCACCTAAAATCACCATTAACATTTTCTGATTATTAATATGTTAGCCTTTAGGTTATTTGTAAGCTAATGTGCTGTAAAACAATGACGAAATACTTATTTAGAAAATATATAACGATTCAAAACTTGCAGTCTCTCACTTCCACCAATATGGTTCAACGTTTTTTTTATTTACTCATACTTCAGCCTCTCAACAAGAGGGAAAATGCTTTGTCAGAGAATAGGTATTGGTAACTAGGACATTTAAGATTAGTTTTCCATATGATGAATGGCACCATAAACATGTCAGACAGTGTAAATTTGCTTTCCACTGTGGTGAATGAAGTAATATTTTGGGTTAATGTCATGCGAACATCTGCAGTGCTCACATGTGGTCAGCTCCAGCACAAAGAGAAATACGACAGTATGACGCTTATTCAGCACAGACCACATTACACGTCCATTTGAATTACACTAAATGCTGCATTTTAAAGCAGAGAAAATAAATATAAATAAATAAACAGTGCAGGTAGAATATGGACACTGAAAATTCCAAAACTGTGCACTTTAAATTACCTGGATGATACACTTATTGAACCAAAAAGACTGCCTTAATTGTTGGATGTAATTATGTAGTGGAGGGGGCAGGGCTATCAAACAATGCAGAGGGTATTTGCATTAAACTCTGCTCACCAATGCCTAGTTTGGACAGTCAAAATGGCACAATGGCATATTCTCAGTCAATAGCACCAGCAGTGGTGCAGGATTTATGATGTGACTTTTGACATGATCGACCTGAATTCGAGCCCACAAGTATTTATTTTTGTGTAAGTGTGGGGAGGACTTTATTTTTTTTAATAAATCTTAATACGTAAAGGTGCACTAGTGAATTTTTTTTTTTAAATATTGTATAGTGTACCTTTAGTGCAAATATCTGCCACTATTTTCATCAACTAATATAATCTAACAACATTTATAGAAAAGAAAATTAATAATAAAAACAAATGTGTAACTAGAATCTAGTTGGGTGGTTCATGTTCAATGTGGTGACCCCTGATAAAGCAAGCTAAAGGAAAGTGAGTGAGAAGTTGCATCCAAAAATGACACACTCTACTCTGTACTTATACACTCAACCTTGTAGGGTACTGTATGACTTTATTGTCGTTTCATAGAACAATACGATTTTATTTACTAACAGGAAATTCGAACTGTTTCCCAGTCTAAGATTAATGGCTGCCAAATTAGTAGAATAAATAACCAAAATACCAATAAGTACCCGTGATGAGTACAACATCATTCAGTTATTTAGAGTGCACTTGTTCTTTTTGGGTTTTTTTGGTGTGAATGCACTATTGTTGTAGAATATTGCATAAGTATGCAATTTGGGATGCATCGAATCACTTTTTGCACATAACATTTCGTTATAGTTATTTGTGTTATACCTATAGCTATTTGTTGTTATTTGTGACTATTTTCGCATAATTCATCATCATTTGCACTTATTATATAAATACTATACCTCTAAGAAACTGTGATATTTTCACCTAAATAGCAGCATCTATGCTATTTGCAATTAGTGCAAGTAGTCGCAGTCATTTTTTAAATGAATACTTTTTCTTTACATGACATTGACCTACTGTACATAATAAACAATTTTAAGCATTACGCTGATATCTTGAACTTTATGTGCATCGCTTCATGAGTCATAGAAAAAATAAAAAAGCATTCTTACATATAGCCTTTTTACTGCTCAGAGAATTCTTATATGATGGGCATAATTACTACATAATTATGTACAAAATGTACCTGTTATGTCTGTTAAGTGTATTGTAAACGTCATTAATGAAGTAAAAGATTCTACTAAGAACTAATCTCTTATTAACGGAAGTCAAATGAACCTCGTGTGATAGAAGTTATCATAAACTAAAGCAAGAACTTGCCATTACTTTAAATTCCATCCCTAATTTTGCAACCAGCGTAACGGAGCCTACAAGTGATAACACGCGCTGTCGCGTCACGTGACGAGGGTCACACGATTCTGCTTGATGATAAACTGCACAACAAGGCTGTCGTTATAGCAACGACGTAAATCATGAACTGTCGAAAGAGTGTCAACGACATTCAGCCCTCGTATTCATACTGCGTGGTCGATGAAAGACGCACTTCAGAATCATGAAACTGTTTATCTGCCTACTGAAAGATGTCACGCACAAAATCGAGTATTATTCAAGGTTTTCGCCCTCACCGATGTCAATCAAGCAGTTTCTGGATTTTGGTGAGTAATGAAACATTGCTCCTGCAAAGTCACGAAGAAGCGTTGCATTATTGCATTATAGTTGCATTATTATGTAGATTTGTTTCATCATTCTTACGCGTTAGGAGATTTTGTAGTCATTAATTTGAGCACATATTCTGCTTTATTAATTTATTATATGCTATATACTAACCTCGAATGTTAAGGTCAAGTGAAAGCTAAAGCTCTATTGGCACAGTACTGCCATCGGATGAATAAAAATAGACTCACCATTACATATCATGTTGTGTCATAACTATATGCACTTGGTCCAGTTTTTGCTAATGCTATCTGTTTTATGAGTAGAGTATTAGATACGTTTGGATCTGTCTTGTTTTCGTTTAAGTAAATGCTTTAGAGATCTTTCAACTCAATATGCATATGTGTGGTGCTATTATACACAAAACCTATCATAAACTATTAGTCAAATGTTTGCTAACAGATTAAACAAACCTGTATTTCCTAGTAAATAAAAACTAGATTATTTGTATTTTGCATTACACACAAATGAATCTACACAAATATGCGTTTCAAAGAAACTTTCTTACTTTTTGTAAATGGCTGGAGTGTGCAGAATGCTAATGTTTGTCCTTTACACATTTCATATACATTTTAATCATATATATATATATATATATATATAATTTCAGAATTTCATTTTGTGCTATTTCATTGTTTGGACTACAAAACTATTCTTACACAATGTGAAAAATATTATTATATATAAATATATTATACAGTCACTGGCCACTTTTTTAGGTACATCGTGCTACTATCAGTTTTGACCATCCTTACCATCAGAACTTATTTAATTCTTGGTGACATAGATTCAACACAGTTGTTGGAAACATTCCTCAGAGATTTTGGTTCACATTTACCTGACAGCAGCATCACATTTGCTGCACATCCATGATACTAATCTCCATTCCAGCACAGACTAAAGGTGCTCTATAGTATGACTGTGACTGTGACTGTGACTATGACTGTGAAGGCCATTTGAGTATAGTGAACTTATTACCTTCAAGAAACCAGTTTGAGATGAGTTGAATCCTAAATGGATTCACTGTGGTCATAAAGGGATGGAGATGATCAGCGACAATACTCAGGGACTGCAAAGTGTAAATGATCCTCAATTGGTACCAAGAGACCCAAAACCGTTGATAAAAGGCAGTATGGTTCCATATTTTAAAGCTATTTATACCAATTTTTGGCAACCATATGAATGTAGCAGCAAAAATCGAGACTCATCAGACCAGGCAACATTTTTTCGATATTTAGTTGTCAATTTTTAGTGTGCCCAAGTTAACCATAGCCTTAATTATTATCTGACAGGAGCGAATCTATTTTGTGTTGTTTGTTTTGTTCAATTCAATCCAAGTTTTTTTGTATAGCGCTTTTCACAATAATTATAGTTCCAAAGCAGCTTTACAAAAAGGTGCATATTATTACTACATTACAGTCAAAATGTGAAAAGTTAAGGAGTTTTGTCAAAGTCCCTTTAAGGTAAATCATTTCACTCATGTCGGCCATCTTTGAAACACCTCTCAGGCAGTATGCTTGCTTCGGGCATTCGGTTTGAATCAGGAAACATCAAATTCTCTTAAAACTGTTTACCAAGCTTACTATTAAATTTCATATTTGGAATCATCAATAAAGTTAAACATCAACTGTCTCTTTAAGTTTTAAATGTTCGAATCTAACAGAATAATGCCTTGTCTGATTACGCTGGTCTTTTGAAGTAATTCCCAACTTGGTCTTGATGGCAAATCTCCTCCCAAAATGACAGCGACTTTTTGTTTACAAGTTTGCGGGTGTTTGAGTACTTGCTGTCGCGTGATGTGCGTTTGACTGTATCTTGCGTTGGTTTCTAACAGATTACAAAACCAAAACACTTTTGTTTGCAAGTGTAGTTGGTTAGCTTAAAAGTAGAAGTTTTATGTTTTATGTCTGTGACGCAAGTATTCACTGAGAGTCCAGTGCGTTTGCTGACCCCAGCAATTCATAACGGATCTTGCAGGATTCATAACACCTGCAGAAACTGTTGTTAAACCACACGTCTGGTTTGAGCCTCGCCCACCGGAGAAACGTCAGTCTATAGTGATCAATGATTGGCTCCTGTACTAGTAGGCGGGGCTTCATTCGCCATATTGACCGTTACACTTTCCCCCATTCAAAACCATACGAGTGACATGTCTTGTGTATTCTATAGTCTTTGGTTATGTATAGGTTGGACAGTATATAAATACAGTTATACAGTATAGAGTGTCCTTCCAAAAAGGTGATGTCTATGTGTATGATACATGTTCAATGAAGTGTATTTGTGTATAAAATTTTTGTGTTGACCTCAAAGTCCTCAGAGGGTGGGTTCAACTTGATCCATTCTTCTCTTACCGCTGGCACCTACAAGGCATTTTCATCTAAAATATTTTTTTTTAGTTACACTAGAGATGGCTATGTGTGAAACTCCCAGTAGATTCTGAAATCCTCAGTCACTCAAGACACTTCAATCCCTTTCTTTCACATTCTGATGCTCATCTTGACCACGTCTACATGCCTAAATACATTGTTTGTTGCCAAGATAATATATTTGCTCTAAAAAGTTTAATTGCTGTTATATATGTTAATTTATATAAGGTGTCACACTCCTTGGAGCTTCTGTGCTCCTGATCCATTGATTATTATAATTCATGGCGATGATATATATATATATATATATATATATATATATCGATTATGCTTATTATGACTTCTCTGTGTCTTGTTCGTTTTTGGCGTTATGCAATAGTTGTAATACTGCTGCAGAATTGCACACTCATGCATACAGAAGCACATCAGTGGAAAACAAAGACTAACTTGTTCTTGCTTCTTGTTTAACCAGGCAGGGAAAATGCATGTGAAAAAACCTCCTACATGTTTCTGCGGAAAGAACTGGCGGTGAGGTTGGCCAATACGATGAGGGAAGTCACCTTGTTGCCCGCCAGTCTTCAGAGCCAGCCGTCAGTCAAACTGGTGGAGTCCTGGTGAGGAAGGCAGGTGTGATGATGATGATGATGATGATGAGTGTGAGCCGTGATTAAACAGTGTGCTCAGACAGAGTGAGTCTTCTGAAGCAATATGTGATAGCATAGGAAACATTGTGAAGGTTATAAATCAAAACTTAAATGTTTCCACTCTAAATAGTATCAGGAAGATAAAGAAAACACAAAATGAAAAATTGGTGTTTATTTACTCACCCAGACTGTTTAATTCTAGCCAACCTAAAATGAGATTCTCTCATCTGTTGAATACAAAAAGGTGATGTCTATGTGTATGATACATGTTCAATGATTTCTGATTTCATAGTAGAAAAGAAAATACTATGTGAAAGTCAGTGGGTAGAAAGTCATTGTCCTAGAGAATAGAGAAGCTCACAGGGTTTTGAAATCATTTATTAGACATGTTTAAATGATTACACTTCTTTCTAATCAAATGGTTTAAGGGATAGTGGCAAAAAAACTTTTATTAGTATTATGGGGCTGCACTGAGATCCAAGAGCCTTTTTTAATACAATGAAATAAATCATGTTAAAAGACAAGATTTTTGGTCATATAAACTTTTGTTACACATTGTAAAATATGCAGGGTTCCATACAGTTCATTCATGTTGTCCCAACACAAATCGATTAAGTTAACATAACAAATTTAAGTGGATTGACCTTAAAAGAAATTAAGTTTCCCAAATAAATCTACAAAATTGTGTTGTTTGAGCTCATTTTTAAATAAGTAGTTTGAACAAGCAACAAAAATCTTTTTTTTTGAGTGCACTGAATTACATTTGAGTAAAACTACAGTGCATCTGAAAAGTATTCATAGTGCTTCACTTTTTCCACATTTTTTTTATGTTACAACCTTATTCCAAAATGGATTAAATCCATTTATTTCCTCAAAATTCTACACACAATACCCCATAATGACAATGTGAATGTTTGCCGTGAAGCTCCAAATTGAGCTCAGGTACATTCGGTTTCCACTGATCATTCTTGAGATGTTTCAGCAGCTTAATTGGAGTTCACCTGTGGTAAATTCAGTTAATTGGACATGATTTGAAAAGGCATACACATGTCTATATAAGGTCCCAGGGTTTACAGTGCATGTCAAAGCACAAACCAAGCATGAAGACAAAGGAATTGTCTGTAGACCTCTGAGACAGGATTGTCTCGAAGCACAATGCTGGGGAAGGTTACAGAGAAATTTCTGGTGCTTTGAAAGTTCCAATGAGCACAGTGCCGTAAGTGGAAGATGTTTGGAACCACCAGGACTCTTCCTAGAGCTGGCCGGCCATCTAAGCTGAGTGATTGGGGGAGAAGGGCCTTAGTCAGGGAGGGGATCAATAACCCGATGGTCACTCTGTCTGAGCTCCAGCATTCTTCTGTGGAGAGAGGAGAACCTTACAGAAGGACAACCATCTGTGCAGCACTCCACCAATCAGGCCTGTATGATAGAGTGGCCAGACGGAAGCCATTCCTTAGTAAAGGGCACATAGCAGCCCGCCTGTAATTTGCCAAAAGGCATCTGAAGGACTCTCAGACCATAAGAAACAAAATTCTCTGGTCTCTTTGGAGTGAATGCCAGGCATTACATTTGGAGAAAACCAGGCACCGCTTATCACCAGGCTAATACCATCCCTATAGTGAAGCATGGTGGTGGCAGCATCATGCTGTGGGGATGTTTTTCAGCAGCAGGAGCTGTAAGACTAGTCAGGATAGAGGAAAAGATGAATGCAGGAATGTACAGAGACATGTACAGAGACATCCTGAATGAAAACCTGCTTCAGAGTGCTCTTGACCTCAGACTGGGGCGACGGTTTATCTTCCAGCAGGACAATGACCCAAAGCACACGGCCAAAATATCAATGGATTGGCTTCACAACAACTCTGTGAATGTCCTTGAGTGGCCCAGCCAGAGCCCAGACCTATATCTAATGAACATCTCTGGAGAGATCTGAAAATGGCTGTACACCGTCACTTGCCATGCAACCTGATAAAGCTTGAGAGGTACTGCAAAGAGGAATGGGCAAAAATTTCCTATGACAGGTGTGCCAAGCTTGTGGCATCATATTTAAAAAGACTTGAGGCTGTAAATGCTGCCAAAGGTGCATCAACAAAGTGTGATTTTTCATGTTTTAATTTTTTTTTATACATTTGCAACAATTTAAAAAAAATCTTTTTTCTCATTGTCATTATGGGGTATTGTGTGTAGAATTTTGAGGAAATGCATGAATTTAATCCATTTTGGAATAAGGCTGTAACATAAAAAAATGTGGAAAAAGTGAAGCGCTATGAATACTTTCCAGATGCACTATATGTATGTTTTAGAATTTTGTTTTTGATAGAATTAAACCACATTTGAAAATTTAAATTTGACTTACTTTAGTTTGATGCTTGAAAGAAAACCTTTTCACTTCCTAACCTCCATCTGTGTAGTTTCACTGTTTAAATGACTTTCTAAGCTTATTTTAAAATGCAGGAATGGGTAGTACGTGTATGTTAAAGAGATAGTTCACCCAAAACTGAAGATTCTGTGATCATTTACCTTCACTTGTTCCAAACCTCTTTGCATTTTTTTTTTTCTGTGGAACACAAAAGAAGATATTTTGAAGAATGCTGGAAACCAGTAACCATTGACTTCCATAGTATTTGTTTATCGTACTATGAATATCAATGATTAGAGGTTTTTAGATTTCTTCAAAATATATTCTTTTGTGTTCAACAGAATAAAGAAACTCATAAATGTTGGAAACATTTGAGGCAAGAGTAAATAGTGTGGATGAACTATCCCTTTAAACTGAAAATTTTGAATGTGCTGAATTGCGCAATTGCGCCACCTAGTGTTTATGTTGAGATATAAAGTAGGGAAGAGCCATTCTTTATAATGTAATAAAATCATTCAAAACATCTCTTGCATTATGTAATGTTTTAATATGTTTTCTATGCTATCAGGTACAGCCAGAGTTTTGAAGAGCTGTTAAAGTTCGAGAAAAGAAGTCCAGAGGATCCCCACACACTTAATGAGTGAGCCTGCATATGAAAAATTATTTTTTTTTTAACTTAATTTATTATACATTTGATCAAACATGTGAACTCTAACAATCACTATAATGCATGTTTAAGAGCTCTATTACATTTAGCAAATTGCTGTAGCATAATTTAGAAAAAAATGATCAAACATGATTAAATTGTAAATTGGACTTCTGATCTCCAATGTGTCTCAGCTTTTTAGAGATCCTGATTAAGATTCGGAACAGGCACAATGATGTGGTGCCCACTATGGCTCAGGGTGTCATTGAGTACAAAGAGAAGTTTGGATTCGACCCTTTCATCAGCAGCAACGTGCAGTACTTCCTTGACCGCTTCTACACCAACCGCATTTCTTTCCGCATGCTCATCAACCAGCACAGTGAGCCACCGCGCAATCATGTGACGTGATGGTGAATGTAAAGTAGGAGAGAAACACTTTTTGACTTTCTCAGTTTGTGTTCAGGGTATCATTCTTTCATAAATCAGTTTCACATTTGTCTAATACAAGTGTTTAGTTTTGTTTCATAAGTACAGCGTATACATTTAAAAAAATTATTTACCACAAAAGAATAGAGGTGAAATATAAAAGCATGCCCCATTGGCGAAGGAAATTAGAGTGACACGTTGTAACATGACCATAGGACAGTTTAAAATCAGTCAGGGTTATCAAATAAAAACATTTTTAGGGAATAAAATCAAATTATTTTTATGATGAACACTCTGCATCCTGGTCCTCATGCTTGTAATGGCCCTCATCATAACACACAGATGTGGCCATTGATTCGGAACTGTCTAAACTGCTAAAACTCTGGAGATTAAAATAATAATTGAATAATTAGTTTTATTTTAAAGGTGCCATAGAATGTATTGATACAATTCTGTGTAATTATTCTTTGATAGACTGCACGGTGGCGCAGTGGGTAGCACGATTGCCTCACAGCAAGAAAGTCGCTGGTTCGAGCCTCGGCTGGGTCAGTTGGCATTTCTGTGTGGAGTTTGCATGTTCTTCTCGTGTTGGCGTGGGTTTCCTCCGGGTGCACCGGTTTCCCCCACAAGTCCAAAGACATGCGGTATAGGTGAATTGGGTAGGCTAAATTGTCCATAGTGTATGTGTGTGAATGAGTGTGTATGGATGTTTCCCAGTGATGGGTTGCAGCTGGAAGGGCATCCGCTGCGTAAAACATATGCTGGATAAGTTGGCGGTTCATTCCGCTGTGGCGACCCCGGATTAATAAAGGGACTAAGCTGAAAAGAAAATGAATGAATGAATGTTCTTTGATAGGGCGACACGGTGGCGCAGTGGTTAGCACTGTCACCTCACAGCAAGAAGGTCACTGGTTCGAGTCCCGGCTGGGTCAGTTGGCATTTCTGTTTGCATGTTCTCCCTGTGTTGCGTGGGTTTCCTCTAGGTGCTCCGGTTTCCCCCACAGTCCAAAGACATGCGGTATATGTGAATTGAATAAACTAAATTGGCCGTAGTGTATGTGTGTGAATGAGTGTGTATGGGTGTTTCCAAATACTGGGTTGCAGCTGGAAGGGCATCCGCTGTATTAAACATATGCTGGATAAGTTGACGGTTCATTCCTCTGTGGCGACCCCTGATGAATAAAGGGACTAAGTCTAAGGAAATGTTCTTTGATATCTAAATAGAAGGTTTGTGGCTTAGGTAAGTGCAAAAATTCTCCAGAAACATCTATTTACAATGTTAGGAATTGGCCCTAATATGATATAGTTGGTTTTGACCATATTTGGAAGGGTTGTGATTATTAAGGAGCTCTGCTCTGATGCTCCATTAGCTCATGTCAGTGTCTGCTCACAAATACAGCATGATGTACTCGGAAATACACGTGTAAAATATTCATACTTACAAAAACTTCCCACAAAAATATTTCAACAAATTGAGTAGATTCCTTGTTAAATGTGGAAAAGAGATTTATTTTAGATAGAAGGAGTGAATGAAATATTTTTAAGCCACCAGAGTAACCTGCTCCTGAAGAGTGTTGTGGATGCAATATAGGTTAAATTATAAGTGCACTGAACAGAAATGCATTTAGAGTTATATTCTGTAGTGTTAACGTATATGAAAACACAGTCATATCAGACTTCACATAAACAATTGAGTTTTATACAGTGTATTTCACTCCAGAAAAAATCACAGTGAGTTGAGTGATAAGACACAATGCATAAAGGTGCACTTACACTCAGCAGTTTACATTTGTTTGTAGCTTTATTACAAACATACACTTGTGTCTGTTGCCTCATTTCAAACAAATGAGGTAATTTTCACGATGTACATGTTACATTCACAAAAGATACATTTAAACTTATTGCTCTTCGGGATGACACTGAATAAATTTATAATCCTTATATCTCACATTTCTGATGTGCTATGAACAGACGAGACTCCGTGGTCATGTATAGCTGCCTGCTTCACAGAACTGGGGGGTTTTCACCAGGATTAAAAAAACAATGGTTGTTTGAGGCTCTCACTGTGCCTTTTCCATGTACTGAACTCTTATTATTCAGTTAATTATTCATAAATTAACTTTAGACAGAAATGTATTGTGCTGTGGTTAGATAAATGTTCAACAATCTCTTTAAAAGATTTTCAATGTGTCTCATTTTTTTTTCTTTAGTTTTGATGTGACAATTAGTAAATGTGTACGTTTTGCTTTGCTAGCCTGTGTGGGAGTGTTCAATTAGTGGCCACTGGTGTCACAAATAGAGTGCCTGAATTCTGTATAAAACATTTTTAACAGTTCTTTAACAGATGTTTTTGTTTGTTTGGTGTTCATAGTATGAAATTTGATTATATGTCTCAATCAACATAAAAAATGAACCTCAGCACAAGGTCAATTCTGTTGCAGCTCTTCTGTTTGGCGATGCCGCTTGTCTTGCACAACCAAAACACATCGGAAGCATCGACCCAGCGTGCAACGTGGCTGAGGTGGTGAGAGGTGAGATTAAACCAATTCAAAATACATATGCAGAAAATAAAAAAAAATAGTTCTAAAGGTTGTGATCTCTCTTGTCAGATGCATATGAGACAGCAAAGATGCTCTGTGAGCAGTACTACATGACGGCTCCTGAACTAAAGATTGGGGAGTTCAACTGTGAGACTGTTGTCTGTTTTATTCAATAGCATGCACTACAAAGCATGTATCAATATCACATATGTTTTTTAAAACCTGTGCTATCTTGTATTAATATACTTTGTCTTCTAGCAAAAAATCCCAAGAAGCCAGTCCAGGCGGTCTATGTGCCCTCTCATCTTTTCCACATGCTCTTTGAGCTCTTCAAGGCAAGAGAAATAGACTGTTAGATGCTTAAATAAGGGACAAGAAAACTGGGCAGACTTTGACAAACTTTACAAACTATATTTTTGGGTTGTATGTGTGTGTGGGTCCATTTTAGTACTTTATAAGATGTAAAAAAAAAAAAAAAAAGAAGTCACAGAATTGTTGCACTAAAGGCTTTACAACTTTTCCCCATTTTGTTAATGTTATAAAAAGCAAAGCTAAATAAAATAGCTCAAAATGACGACCAAAAAGTAGCTTATTTTAAGTCTGTATTTTTATTATGCTTAAATGCTGTTAAATTATCTTAATTGATGCTTTATTCTATCTAATCGATGTTGAAAAATAATTAGTATATGTAGAAATTTACCTTAACTAAGACTGATAAAAACGGGAATTTTTTTAAATTGATACTCCATTATATTTAATCCATTAACTAATGTTAACAAAATGAACCTTATTATATAGTGTCTCCAAAAAGGTGTTCGTATTTGTAGATAGTTTAAATATTAAAATGGAATGCAGTGATCTGTGTCAGAGGTTTTTGACATTTCAAGTGGGTTTATATATATATATATATATATATATATATATATATATATATATATATACTTGAAATGTCATCATCTGACAGAAACATTTGTGTGTGTGTGTGTGTGTGTAGAATTCCATGCGAGCCACAGTGGAGCTGTATGAAAACAGCAGTGAGGATCTTCCTCCAGTCAAAGCAATGGTTACTCTGGGAAAAGAAGACCTCTCCATAAAGGTTATTTCATACAAATTTGGATTATATGGAGACTTACCGAAATCAAAACCAACTGTAAAATCTGGACTTTATTAATTTTTATTCATATGTGTCTTCTTAGATTAGTGACAAAGGTGGGGGTGTCCCATTACGAAAGATTGATCGCCTCTTCAATTACATGTATTCCACAGCCCCAACACCACGACTGGATCCCTCACAACCTGCTGTCCCACTGGTGAATACCTCATGACTCATTTTTCACCAATAATGATCTACTAACAATGGAAACTTTTTATTTGTGGGGTTTTTTTTGCATTCAGACATTATTTGCTGTGTTTCCATCCAAAGTTTTGTAATTTAACCTATCTGCATAATTATAATATTGCATTAAACATTTATGTCCATCCCAGAAAATTCACAAATAAAATAAAATTGTCACTTTTTGGGAAACTAGTGGAATATATTATAATAAAATTGTATGTTTCCGCAGGTGAACCCACAGAGCACTTTTTCTTTCATAGAAAACAAACTCTGTTCTGTTATTTTGCATTTAGAGAGGGTTGCCAGATGTTTGGCAAATTAGTAGCATATGAGCATGTTTTAGGAAGTAATTATAAAAAATCATTTTTGATGACAATTTCACAGGCACTGGCAGAATTTTAAAAACATATATTGATATGGTGTACACTAAATTCATTGCACAGTACAGGTTTCAATTCACATCATATTCTGAGGCATAATCGCATGACTTTTGATGTGCATAAAAAATGTATTCATAGATTTTGCACACTTATAAACCAATTAATAATTACTTTTAGGTGAATTATCAGAATTTTTCTATTGAATATTTTCTTAAATGCAGTATCCTAAATGCACATAAAATAAGTGGAAGGAAACATATCTATTTTCAGAATAGTTCCTCTTCATGTGGATACTCAACGAACACGAACAATCTCTAAAAGTGTTGTATTGTGCATGCCGGTCCAGTAGGTGCTGGAGAATTGTTAGTAAGCTTTAAGCCAGGAGTTTCCAAATTTGGTCCTGGAGGGCCAGTGTCCTGCTGAGTTTAGCTCCAACTTGCTTTAACACACCTGCCAGGATGTTTTTAATATATCTAGTAAGAACTTGATCAGCTGGTTCCAGTGTGTTTGATTAGGGTTGGAGCTAAACTCTCCAGGACACCAAGTTTGGACACCCCTGCTCTAAGCACTTAAGCTTTCTTTGCTGTGTCCAAAATTGTATACTATAATTTCAGTAGGTACTTTGTTAAATCTGGGCTTTATGAAATAGTGATGAGTCTATTGAAGCACAATTCAGAATCTCATCAGAAATAGATTTTGCCTACTATAGAATGTAGCTTGTCCTGAATAATGAAGCCAACACATTTTGATCACCCTCTGGTGGCTGGCTGCAGTATAAGTCACGCGGACAGTGATAGTGGCCATACTTAAGACATTAGTGGCCTTATCATACAGCTGAATATTAAATGAGAAAACAGTGAGCATGGCTTGTTTTTTCTACTGCAAGCTGATTGGATGTAGTAAAGTAGGCATTTAGTTCAGAAGGATCAGGAAAAGGGTTTCGGGAGAGTTTTTATTACAACCTAACAGACACCTCCTTCTCACCATTTCTGTTTGTTGTCATAGAGCTGTAAAAACTGACAGTTGGAGGGGCGTGGTTATGTATGTTGACCACGCCCAATACCTCAGACAGACGTAATCTGAGGTCAATCAATACAATTGGTTGGGTTTAGGGAAGGAGGAGGGTGGGTCAGTCGATCGGTCAGTCAGTCATTCAGTCAGTCAAACAGTCAATCGACAGTGGCCTCTGGTGGGTTTACGCGAGAACAACAGGCGCGAATGGCATTCGCGAGAGAAATTTGAGATCTCAAAAAGCGTACACAGCGGCCTCTGGTGGATTCAAGAAAACAAAAACTGCAAAAAAACGTACCTCCTGGGACGTATTTCGCGGTCTCCAGAAATGTATATAGAGGTACGTTTTCAGAATAAGCCTGGGTTGAAACTAGGAATGTGAGTGAGCTAACATAATCAATATGGTTATTTTTGATTTCACGTGTACTTAAAATAGCAAAAGTGGATTTGGATATGCACTTATGGCCAATCACTTAGATCATTAAAATAGAGCTCTTGGCCTTCAATTTACTAAAGTGAAACAAAGTTGTGATATGTAATCCATCTTTTGAAAAACCTCCTTCAGTCAGCCTTTGTTGTTGTGGTTGTCAACTTTTCCCAAAATCGTGTTTGTGTTGTATAGTGATTGTTTTCAAAAACAAAACAAAAATGTAGTTTTTTCAGGCCCATAAATACTTGTAAATAATTGTAAATTCATTCATTAATTCATTTTCATTTCGGCTTAGTCCCTTTTTTAATCTGGGGTCGCCACAGCGGAATGAACCGCCAACTTATCCAGCATATGTTTTACGCAGCGGATGCCCTTCCAGCTGCAACCCATCTCTGGGAAGCATCCATACACACCGATTCACACTCATACACTACGGACAATTTAGCTTACCCAATTCACCTATACCGCATGTTTTTGGACTTGTGGGTGAAACCGGAGCACCCGGAGGAAACCCATGCCAACACAGGGAGAACATGCAAACTCCTCACAGAAATGCCAACTGACCCAGCCGAGGCTCGAACCAGCGACCTTCTTGCTGTGAGGCGAACGTGCTACTCACTGCACCACTGTGAGGCCCTAATTGTAAATTGTACTGGTCTTTTTAATGGTTGTTGGTTTGCTTTTATGGAGTTTGTTTATTTTGTCTCCGTAGGCTGGTTTTGGCTATGGGCTGCCAATCTCTCGACTCTATGCACGCTATTTTCAGGGAGACCTGAACCTGTACTCGGTTGAAGGTTTTGGGACAGATGCGGTCATTCATCTTAAGGTATTTACATTGACATGTTATTACTCTGTAATAATTTTAGCTTTGATTGTAACGCAGAAATGGCCTTTTATCCACTGTCTCCAGGCTCTTTCCAGTGAGTCTTTTGAGCGTCTGCCAGTCTTTAATAAGTCAGCATGGCGACATTATCAGACAGGTCCTGAAGCTGATGACTGGAGTAACCCGAGCAGTGACCCACGAGATGCATCCACGTACAAAGCCAACAGATGACTTTTTTACAGTTACCAAGCTTACTGAACACTGCCAGATAAGGACACTTCATTCTAGGTCTTTATAGTACTTGCTAACTAATCCTTCTAATTGAGTGAAAGTAGTTTTACATTAGAGAGACTGGAAGAATGTTATGTGGGAAGAAGTTTACACGGAGAATATAGCAGCTTGTTAGGAGGATTTATCAAGCGGCTTTCTATTTTAGCAATTTACTTCTTTCTGATCAATTGTTAATTGGCCATTTTAGGGCCACAATTTCAACAAGTAAATAATCTTCTGTTAAAATGTTTGGGATCAGTAATAAAAACAAACATTTATTCAGTAAGTGCACATTATAGTTACTAAATGTCTTAGTAAAGACATATAATATTGTAAAAGGTTATTAATTTGTTTATCAAAGTACAATCAAATCAACATATCGCAATAATTTATGAAGGATACATACTTACATTTTATGACACTGAAGACTGGAGTAAAGATGTAGAAAATTAAGCTTTGGCATCACAGGAATAAAGTACATTTCAAAGTACAATTAAAAATCAACATTTTGAACTGTAAAAATCTCATTATTTATCATCTAACAAATACATAGTTACAGATGATATCAAATATATATATTTAAAAAATAAAAAAATTTATTATATTGACCCCAAACATTTCTACAGAAACTTTTATAAAGAATAAATATACAGCTCTACTGGCAAATTAATGAAACAGCAGAACTAGCACAAGCACTTTAATGTGAATTTTAGATGCGGATTAAGCATAATAGGTTAATAGATTAAGACACATTTGTCATAAAATATATTTCCCCATGGCTGGGGTAGTAAGTTGATAACGTGTTGCATGTGTGTAATAAGAGAAACTCTTAATACAGGTTTTTAAATAGTAGCTAAAATGTATTTTTAAAAAAACATAAGGTCAGTGGTACATCTTTCTTTTCATTCAAAAACAATGCAGCATTTAATAAAGTACTTAATTCCTAAATGATTTATATAACTGTTTAACCCTTGGTGCAAAAATATTTTTTTTGGCCCACATCTTGCATTGAATAATACACTGACACAACCCAGATAAATAGTAATAAGCAATTAAAATAATAATGATAACTTATGGATAAAAGGTCAACCAGGTGGTTATGATGCCTGTTAAAGCGTTAATATTTATGGGTGATAATTATGGCCACAAAGTTATAATAATCACTCTGAAGGCCTGTTTACTTCAAAGATAAATATACCGATAACAATAAAGTTTTAATATTGTCTCTAATTCTTTTAGAATAGAGACGCTCACACAATCATTATAGTGATATTATCTTGTATTGTTAGATAAGAGGCACAGTATGTATTTTTTTCCACCAGAGGGCGCGTATTCACAACAAACAATAGTGTAGTCTGGTGATGCTGTGAGTGGAATCACGGTGGTCGTGGTCTTTATTGTATCCTATGGGACTCCTTCAGAAATCATGTTCATGTATGAGCTAAAGTATGCTTTAAAAAAGTATGCTGAAGCTTTTATCATGCCACAGACACGTGGTGATCTGGTGATCACGTGGAGGTGAAGCAGCGTTTTCTAATAAAAAACACAACAAATTAAAGCGACTTTGGTGTTTCTTAGTTTTCCATAAAATCATATGATGTCATTATCATGGCCACACAGGACACGGCCTGTGTCTCCAGTTAATATTGCTTATTTCTCTGGATCTGAACATTCTAAGAAGCATTTGGGATAATGCAAGTACATAAATCAGAAAATATATAACACTCTTCTAGGGTTTTTTCGATATTTTTATGAAACACTCTTGCATATTGTCCTTTTAACAGAAGTGTGAACAGTGTGACACCAATATAGACTATTAAGTTAATCAGCTAACCTAGCCAGTTCTCTATATTGATCCTGTTTTATAATTTGTTTTATATGAACTTGTTATTGAATAGTCAAATGAAATAACTATTTTGACATTAGTCTGTATATGACAGACATTTCATCTTTGGTGGTTCCTTTGATGGCATCGTGGGTAAATCCATATTTAACAAAGACTTAAATGATAAGTTTTACAGAATACAGAAGTTTGTTGCACATAGCCCCCATTCCCATTGGAATGACTGGATTTTGCCCTAAAGAAAATTGGCAGAAAAACTGTAAATGTGGCCACAACTTCTACAAAATTATGAGTTAAGCCTGGATCGCTGTCATCTCAAAATTGTTGTAGATCTCAATATGTTGCATAAACTGCCATTGTGGATCTACTTGTCCCCCTCTTCCCCCTCACTGCTGCTGACGGAGGCTCCTTTGGGTGGTGGTGAGCGGAAGCGGAGCAGGGGCCAGTGGCTGTCGGGTGATGTGGATCGTCCTCTGGTGGGACTGGAGCTGGGGGATGTACTTGGAGACTGATAAGGGGACAGAGCCTGGAGAACACGGCCACTTCGCTCCTGAATCATGTGCTGCAGAACACAAAGCAAGTCAGTTTGAAAAATGTGAAATATCACCGTACATTTAGATGCAGATCAGAATTTGAGAACAACTTGAAAATAGCAACATTTCATGTCATTTAGGCCTATTTGAAGTTATCCTTTCTGAATTAAAAGTGCTTTTTGAGCATATTTCATGATCGACATATATTCTGAAGCACAGCATGGAAAACCTATTGAGATATTTGAAAAAGGAAAGTGATAAAAAGTAGAGAACACTGGAGTTTTCAGCGTGCATGCTGTTTTCTCCTTTCTGATTGGCCAACATGGCTGGGTTTGCACCTAACACAAAAGACGCAAATGAGGCCACACGTTTGTGGTAAATGCATCATGTATTCCGCATTGTTTGACCACAGGACAGTATTCCACCTTTGTTTTCATGTTTGCATTGACTTGTATGCAATTTACTCTCGAAAATATACTTAATTAATCGTTTGGAGTGAACTCAGCATAAAACTCATTATCTCCGCCTGTTGGTTCACCGTACCCTTATCATGCATCACAGTGTGTTTTCAAACCCAATTTTAATTTGCAGCATAACTATCAGGGTTTTGCCCTTTGTTATTTTAGTTTTTCGTGTAATGTCCTTTTTTGTCCACTAGATGTTATTTCGTTCTTTTCCTTTTTGTATCTGTAATCATTGTCCTTGATTTCACTTGTGCCTTGTTTAGTGTCTTATATTTAAGTAGTTTCAGTTTCATCTGACCCTGACACATATGACGTTTTTACAAACTATGATTCCAACCTCCTATTTTTATGTGCATGTTAGGAATTCACATAAAAAACTGGGTGGAAATGCCAAAATGCACAGAAATTCTAAAAATGTGCATGAAAAACCCCAATGTCTCAGACAAATGGATTGCCTCAACAGTTATTGGATAACCAGACTAAGCAGTTAACTGATCTAATTTCATGCCCTTTCAAAGAGACTAGTGATGTCTGTGAGAGACTAGAGATGTCTGAGAGAGACTAGTGATGTCCTGTGATGTCTGTGATAGACTAGCGCTATCTGTGAGAGACTAGAGATATCTGTAAGAGTCTGTGAGAGACTAGAGATGTCTGTGAGAGCCTAGTGATGTCTGTGAGAGACTAGCGCTATCTGTGAGAGACTAGAGATGTCTGTGAGAGACTAGTGATGTCTGTGAGAGACTAGAGATGTCTGAGAGAGACTAGTGATGTCCTGTGATGTCTGTGAGAGTCTGCGAGGGACAAGAGATGTCTGAGAGAGACTAGTGATGCCTGTGAGAGACTAGCGCTATCTGTGAGAGACTAGAGATGTCTGTGAGAGTCTGCGAGAGACTAGTGATGTCTGTGAGAGTCTGTGAGAGACTAGAGATGTCTGAGAAAGACTAGTGATGTCCTGTGATGTCTGTGAGAGACTAGCGCTATCTGTGAGAGACTAGTGATGTCTGTGAGAGACTAGTGATGTCCTGTGATGTCTGTGAGAGACTAGCGCTATCTGTGAGAGGCTAGAGATGTCTGTGAGAGTCTGCGAGAGACAAGAGATGTCTGAGAGAGACTAGTGATGTCTGTGAGAGACTAGAGATGTCCGAGAAAGGTTAGTGATGTCCTGTGATGTATGTGAGACTAGTGATGTCCTGTGATGTCTGTGAGAGACTTGCGCTATCTGTAAGAGACTAGAGATGTCTGTGAGAGTCTGCGAGAGACTAGTGATGTCTGTGAGAGACTAGAGATGTCTGAGAGAGACTAGTGATGTCCTGTGATGTCTGTGAGAGATTAGCGCTATCTGTGAGAGAAGTAGTTGTATCATATACTGTGTCAAAATGATTTATTGCTTTTATGTCTAGAATGTACGTCTATA
>CAIGQW010000287.1:6943718-6967420 GCA_903798125.1 Danio choprae | reverse complement strand
TGAGAGACTAGTGATGTCTGTGAGAGACTAGAGATGTCTGTGAGAGAGTAGTGTTTTCTTTCTTGGCAAAAACACACTTTAATTTCGATCAACTGTTTTCAAGGGTTTCAAGGGTTTTGTTCAAGTATCTTTGTTATTTTGTAAAACACTGTTCTACCAGCATATCATGGCCACAACTAATCCCTCACTTACCCAGGCTTTATCTGGACCGAAAAGTTCCAGGAAGTTTCCGATGAACTCTCGAGATTTCTCCTCCCATTTGTAGATGAGGTCATGACTCTTCTCTTCAACACGGTGGACTAAATGTTTGGACTTCTCTTCCACTGTCCTCACCGTCTCCTTCATTCTGTCCACCTGCTGTTGCAGACGATACTTTTTCTCCTGTCAACAAAATTCATTGAAACAGTTTAAATGAAGATATAAACCCTGTCTTCATTTCCTCTTTCTCAAATCCAGTGTTGGGTAAGTTACTTCAAAAAAGTCATTCATTACTAATTGCATCATTAATATCGTATTTAACTTAATTTGTCTGAAAAGTAACTTAGTACCTCAGGAATAATTTAATTACTTGACTTAATACTAAAAGTGCACATAAATCCCAATACACAGACAATAGAATTTTTTTTCTTAAGCATATGCAATTGTTTTGATAAATGTAGTCTTGGTTAGTTGGTTCTTAGTTTAGTTGGTTTAGTAAGTTCTTTAGTTGATGTACACAGAACTGTTGAATTTATGTACAATATTTAAGCAAGTATATTCATTCATTCATTCATTTTCATTTCGGCTTAGTCCCTTTATTAATCTGGGGTCGCCACAGCGGAATGAACCGCCAACTTATCCAGCATATGTTTTACGCAGCGGATGCCCTTCCAGCTGCAACCCATCTCTGGGAAACATCCATACACACCCATTCACACTCATGCACTACGGACAATTTAGCTTACCCAATTCACCTATACCGCATGTCTTTGGACTTGTGGGGGAAACCGGAGCACCCGGAGGAAACCCACGCCAACACAGGGAGAACATGCAAACTCCACACAGAAACGCCAACTGACCCAGCCGAGGCTCGAACCAGCGATCAGCGACCTTCTTGCTGTGAGGCGAACGTGCTACCCACTGCGCCACTGTGAGGCCAGCAAGTATATTATAAATAACTAATTAAATGGCCAAAAATGATAAGTAATCCCTTACTCTACTTTTTCAGTGCACTTTAAAAAAATGTAATGACAAAAAGTCAAGACCACACATATTTTTTATGTTGCTTTAACTTATTTTAATAAGTTAACTTCATTGTTTTAGTCAGTCTGATTGATGTATGAAGATTATAAAAGTTAATTTGATTCAGCTAATAAATTTAAGGCAGCAAGATTTTTTTTACAGTGTGGAAAAGTAATTTAATTACAGTAAAATTGTACTCTAAATTATTTAAACAAACTAAAAATTAACTCTAAACTAATAAAAAATTGTACTCTAAATTAACTAAATTCTCACCCAACACTGCTCAAATCATACCTAAACCATATGATTCCAGTTCTCCTACTGGAGTAAATATTTGGCATATTTTTGAATGATTTGTTTTAAATACAAATGAGTAATGTCATGAATTGTTAATGCCAATTTTCTATTATATTTAATTTCAAACCATTTAAAAGCACGTTATAATGTCTTACTTTGATGAAGCCAACGTTAAGTTCCCGTGCCGTGTATCCTCTCTGCAGGTTTCGTCTGACGTAGACGTCATAGTCTCGAACGATACGTGTGATGATGTCAGAGGTAGAGATCCCCTCCGTTCTCTGAGTCGCCACAAACATTCCTTACAAGCCATTTAGAAGAGGTTTGCGCATTTAGATGAGTCCCTGGCCAGTTTCATAAATGTGTAGTTTGGTTGCTGTGAAGTCTTTACCTGCTTCTTTGATATGTTTGTAGACGTCTTCTGATCCCGCAGAGGTGTATGGGATATCATCATGTGCCACAAAGTCAATCTGAGGAGGATGGGAAAATAAAGACATTTGGTACAGTATGACACCATGAAAGAGGGATCCAAAACTATTATAGGAATGAAGTGAAACGATTGATCTTTTATACCTCTAGTTACTTTTGATTTCTGGATGGTTTTTTTTTCATGAATATGGCATAAAACATATGCTGCATCCCAATTCGCATACTATCCATCCTAAATAGTATTCAAAAATAGAATTAATATGTCCCAAACAGTGGCGTGGCGCAAAATGCGTGGGCCCACCTACGAGAGTTAAGGCGGGGGCCCCCTCGGAGCTAAAACCGGCTGGTGGGGGAGTGCCGGGGAGGGGTGGGCTGAAGAACCGTGTCGCAAACGTTTAGGGGGAGGGGCATCCGCTACGCCACTGGTCCCAAACAATAGTATGTTGAAAAGAGTATGCCAAAGGTTCCCAGATGGTGTACTATTTCCGCTAGAAATTTGGAGTGTAGAACTGTCTGTACTCTATTATTGCCTACAATACATTGCACATTGGATGTGAATTAGATTAGAAATACAAATTCTGGAAAAAAAAAAAAAAAACCCAACTACAAACATTGTCCCCAACTACCAACTGTCAAGTAGAGAGGCTTCGGTAAAGTTGTTTGAATGACTAATATATAGCCAACTGGAAAATATCACGTTTTCCATCTCACATGTCATCTGCAACAACATTATAAACTTCTTTAAAGACGTGTTTGGACATTAACTTCTGAATTCATAATCATCCTAAGGAGACCTGAGGAGATTTCTCTGCATGAAAGACTTGCAAATGGATGATTAACCTGCTGCTGCATCTCCAATATGGTAGATATGAAAGAAATGTGGATCATGTGTCGAGATGATTGACAGGCGACGTAACTAAGCAACATAACGGTCCATAGTAGTATGTCCCAAAGTTTGCTACTTTTCTGTTACATGCTCAAAAGTATGTACTTTGTCTTCACAAAAAAGTACATACTTTGAGAATGTAGTATAAGCATGCGAATTAGGATGCAGCACTACACTTTTTTATTATTATTATTATTTCAATATGGAAACTTAACATCAAATTCACTTTGGTATTAACTGGTTTCATTTCTACTATTTTTATGTCAAGCATTTTTGCAGCTCTGTTAACAGTGTCAGACGTAATACAGTTTATAATAATTAGTAAATGTGGTGATTTTAATGTTAAACGCAATTTGAGTCAGAATTTAGCATAAGTAACATGAAAGCTTTTTGGGCATTTGGGCTGGTGGTGCAATGGTTTGAGGATTATTTTCTTGGGACACTTTGGTTTCTTAGTACCAGCTGAGCATCACTTAAACACTACAGTCGACCTGAGTATTGTTGTTGTCCATCACTTTTTGACCACAGTGGAAGAATCTTTTGTTAGCAACTTCCAGCAGGATAATATACAGAGGTGTAAAGTCTACTGGCTAGAAACTGTGAAAGTGTCTGGCTAAAAACATTCTCTTCAGTAAAAGTAAAAAAAGTACCACATTAAAATTGTACCAGATTTTCTTTTTAAAAAAAGCAATAATGAAAATGAGATATCTTTGTTTAAGCTACTGTTTGTATTTAATTGTCTTTATCAAACTACAAGACACAAATCAGCGCAGTTCAAATGATTTGTTAGCAGCAAGAGAAAATGCAATGAAGTGATCTCCAAAAACGAGTACTTTTCGACTGCAAATAAAAATGTAAAGAGTAAAAGGTACTTGTTTCTTTAAAAATTAATTAAGTCAAAGTATTATTTTTTTTATAATTTTATAATTAATTTTATAATTGGGTATATATAATTTATAAATACCCAAAAAGGGATAGTTCACCCAAAAATAAAAATTGTGTCATCCTTTACTCACCCTTTACTTGTTTCAAATCTTCGTGAGATTCTTTCTTCTGTTGAACACCAAAGAAGATATTTTGAAAAAACGTGCAAACCCGTAACCACTGACCTCCACATTATTTGACTATGGAAGTCAATAGTTAAAGTTTTCAGCTTTCTTCAAAATATCTCCTTTTGTGTTCAACAGAAGAAAGAAACTCATAAAGGTTAGGAAACACTTGAGGGTGAGTAAACAGTGAGTACATTTTCATTTTTGGCTGAACGATCACTTTAAGTACAATAATTAGGTAAAATTACTCAAGTACTTTACACCTCTGATAATATATCATGTCACAAAGTACAAAATGTGTTTGTATTACAGTGAAGTGAATATGGATTTACCCTGTGTTTTTTTAGGAATTCAGGAGTGAGAGTCCAGGGAGCGTCACGGACCACCTCGTCCACATAACGGCAGTGTATGAGGGCTTCATATCGCTCATCCTCCGTCATCACCGTGTAGCCTTTATACTTGTGCGTCAGAGCATCGCTGCATACTGACAGAGAGACACAGAAGGTAAGTAGCAGTCATCACAAAACGTTTGGGACTAGTGACGTAGATGTTTTTGTTTATCTTTTGCAAAACTGGACAGGAAGAGTCTGTACTGCTGTCAGTGTGACTTACCGCCAACAATCAGTTGTGTGTTTGGGAACAAATTCTTGGCCTGCATCAAAGCACGTGCGTGACCCGAATGAAAGAGGTCAAATATTCCGTCGGCATACACTCGTACGGGCCGGTGAGCTGCACAAAAACAAACAACATGTACTTTCGATTTGGATTCACCAATTTGTATCAAAATATTTAATCTTCACTTTGTCACACTCGATCTCACCTGGAGTGCCACGGCGAGCCTGGGCTAAAGTCACCTTTTCTTGAGGGGTGTCTGAGGCACTGCCTGATCGATTAGCAAAAATAGCTGGTTCTCTCAGAGCCTGTGAGAGAAATATTGACTCTTAGGATGCACAATAAGAAAACAATTGGCATTACGTCATGTGAAGCACATGTACTGCACATAACTGGTGTTTATAAAGCAGAACTGGAGAAATTTATGTGAATCAATCAGTGTCTTCTCTTGATTAAAGGGTTCATTCACCCCAAAATGAAGTATTCATCCTCATGTTATTCCAAACTCATATTTGTTCACCTTCAAGACACAAAAGAATATATTCTAAATCAAAACTGTTCACTGAAAGTCTGTTCACCCAAAAATCTGAATCTTCAAAACTTTCATAAAGAGTCAAAACATGGGTTTGTGTGAATTGAGAGGTTTAAAATATGCAATAAATAGATGTGAAAAATGCATATGACCATTTTCATAAACGAATCATGGTTCACCAAATCTTTCATACTAAAATTGAATCTATGATAAATATAGAAATAGATGGAATTGCATGTACGCAAAACATACGTTTTCTTGTCAGCCTTATATTATGTAAGTTATATAGTTATGTTCAATTTATTATATATTTATATTCATTCATTTTCTTATCGGCTTAGTGCCTTTATTAATCAGGGGTCGCCACAGCAGAATGAACCGCCAACTTATCCAGCATATGTTTTACACAGCGGACGCCCTTCCAGCTGCAACCCATCTCTGGTAAACACCAGTGAAGTTCAAGTTAAAAAAACGATTTAAAGCATCAGAAAAAACTCAACCTGTAAATGTGGTTCATATTCGAAATGAAGAAAATAAACATTTGTTATGTATGTGACCAAAAGAGTGTGCGAGTTTACAATATACTTTTGTAGAAAGTCTGCTAATTAAACTGCACAACCCAAAACAAATAATACCAATCAAAAGAATACGAGTTGGCTCTCTATAGAACAAAAAATATTATTAATATTATTTTTCATTTATGAAGAAAAGCTTCATTATGGATTTGACGGATGTGAAATTGGCACTGTAAAATACAAGTACTGTAAAATACAAACCTACACATGCAATTTATTTTTTCCTATATCAAATTTGTCCTTTGCTTGGGATTGCTCATATACACAAATTTGATTACAGAAGCTTTTTGTTTTGTACTTTTAACAGCTGAATGTCAAATGCAATGTTTTCTCAATGATCTAGTCCTATCTGAAGTGTGATAAGTGACGCTGCACGTTAACTCTCGGTAAATAGACAGGTGTTCGATACATGCGCCTGAGGGAGTGTGTGTGCGCACAAACTCTCAATAATCTATGATGTTGTAATAATTGCCCTTTGAACCATCAGCTGTTCAGGAGGAAACCCCTCCGAGGGCCACTTTCGGACAGAAAGAATCACACCACGCCACTGCTTGACTGATCTCAATGCTGGATATGAACTACAGGATATGAAGTAATAATAATAATAATCGCCGTGACTGCAATTGAGGAAGGCGATGACCGGGCGTGTAATCTGCACCATGTACCCAGATAACAAACTCCAGAGGTTAAGTAAGAGAGCTCTTTGGATTCAAATTATTTCCATCTAAAGGATTTGCGGTGTATCATGGGTGATTAAATAACTTTATGTCATACTGATACAAATCATTAGATACGTGTAGACACTTGTAGTATTTTTTTTTTTACATTTCCTAATGTAATATGGGCACAAATATTTCACTTCATTGCATTGCATTGTTCAGCATATTTTAGAGAAATCAGAACTCAAAAAACGTTTGTTCAAAATACTTATTTGAATTGAAACAACACAATTCTTGAGTTTTTTGGTGGGACAACTTAATAATTGTATGTTCAATCCACTTAAATTTGAAAAACTAATAAGCTAACTTAATTCCTTCATGTTTTCCCCAACACAAATCGATTGTGTGGAACCCAGCATTTTTTACAGTGTAGCCGGAGTGAAAGAAAAGCACATCCTTTCAGTTGCTGGAATTATAGCTTGATCATTTGTTTAAACTGACCTTTATAGGTGGCCGCTTGCGTTGTTGCTGTTGTTGCTGTGTTTGAACTCCTCCTCGAGCAGCACGACCATTACCACGAGAACCGTTTCGCCTCCGCTTCGCCATGACTTCAGTCTACTCTCCCAGGCTTTTGGCTTTGCACTGGTTGCACTCTACAGATGTGCGAGAAGCCTTTGCTTTCTCTCCTGTGACTGATAACTGTCCAGTCTCAATGACCCTAGTGACGAGGCAAAGGAGCAAAGGTTGTTTTTTTTTCAGACATAAAATTCAGACATATAAATGAGATTTTAATGGCATTTAAAGCCTTTTTAAGATTTGTGTCAGATTACCAAAGAGGGATACAGGTGTAAAATATAACTAAAATGGATAGTTTACATAAAAATGAAACTTGACTCACTATTTACTCTCCTTCAAGTGATTGCCTTTATGAGTTTCTTTCCTTCGTTGAACACTAAAGAATATGTGTAGAAGAAAGCTGAAATCCTGTAACCACTGAGTTTAATAGTAAGAAAAACAAATGCTTGAGGTTGAGTAAATGATGGCAAAATTAAAATTTTGGGGTGAATGATCCATTTTACCTGTGGTATTGTGGTAAAATACATGTTTGATCAGTTGATTAATTTCACCATTATAGAAAATATACAGGGTTTTTTTAAATAATTGGATTAGCTTTCAAATAATCATTTGAGATGCTGTTATTCATTCATTCATTTTCCTTCGGCTTAGTCCCTGAATTATCAGGGGTCGCCACAGCGGAATGAACCGCCATGCTTTTATTCTCATCAGAGATTTATTTTACTATGCAGTTTTATGCCATATTTTACCATTTGCTTATTGCGTGTTGATTTGTCTACTTCAAAATTAAAATGTAAAATGAAAATCGAAACAATTAACAAAATCTATAATCTATGTTTTAAAATCAGAATTGTGACATGTAAATTATCATTTTAAAATGACTTTTTTCCTCAAGATTTGGACTTTATGACTTTTTTAATTACAACATTATATTTGGAATTGTGAGGAAAGGTCAGAACAGTTGGGTTTGTATTAGCCAATTCTGACTGCACTGTAATAAATGCTGGGTTCACACAATCGATTTGTGTTGGGACAACATGAAAGAATTAAGTTAACTTATGAGTTTTTATAAATTTAAGTGCATTGAACATAAAACAATTAAGTTGTAGCAACAATAAACCTCAAGAATTGTGTTGTTTCAGCTCATTTTAAATGAGTAGTTTAAACAAACAGCAAACGTCACGAGTGTACGAGTGTATTTTGTGCTATTTAATTTTGCAGTTATGTATATATATATATCTCACAATTTGGTCTTAACTATCAAATGTAAATTTGTATCTTACAAACAAAAGTCAGAACTCCAAAAAAAGGTCAGAATTGTGAGATAAAATGTTTTAATTAAGTGGCAGAAAGAGACTTTGATAGTAATGTCACTTCAGTTCATGGAGCTCTTTGAAAAATGTCCCTTAAAGAAAACCTCACCTTTATTACCTCACCTACATTATATATGTCAAAGATGTCAGTTAATCAGTTCGTTTTAATCAGACCTGTCTGCTTTGTTTTTGAAACCATGAAAAGTATGAAAAGTATGAGAGGACTATGAGGATGACTGTCAAAAGACAGGGTGTGATGTTCATTATCGTCACTTGTGATCATCGTGACCAGTGTGCCAGTGTGTATATCAGATTATTTGCTCTGGACGTTTGATATCATTATTGATGAGATGGATTTAAATACTGAATGATCAAGTCCTTCCTTCATCATGCTATATCCAGGTACGACAAAGACGAGAAGCAATGTACATATTTGGGATTTTTTAAAAATGTATTTATTTTATTATTGCTTTCATATTATTAATTCAATTGGCAGGGAACATAAGATTTTACTTTATTGACCTCTGTGTGTAATGTTGTGTACTAGATATCTGCTCATTTAAATACAAAATATTTCCACCAACCAGATACAAGCACGATTATGTAGACGCATAAAAAAAAATAGCTTAGTCAGTACAGGCCTCACACACGTGTGTGAACGAACGAATGATCGTAACAAATAAATAGAAATCTTCAGACATTCCCAGACATTTCATAACATCATGGTACGTAATTAATGATTTTAAAATGTATTTTGGGTAGATTTGAAGGGAATAAAACTTCAGGTATTCTTGTAGGAAAGCCAGAAATTATTATCCATACCTCAGGGGTATTTTGGTATTGACTGTATATATTTATTTATATATATATTTATTGAGACGTTGGGAACCGAAGACAGTCAGGTGCTTTATCGTAAATGCAGATAAGTCTGTTAAGGACAAGGGTTTATCTCAGCAGTTGTCTGTTTGGTTTTGTCTTTATACATTTCAGAAATGCCAAGGATATTTTTAAACAATTGTTCCATTTATTTTACAGTAGCTAAAACAGAAGCTAACGCTAACCATTAGCAATGACGCAGTTTCAGTGGACGCCATTTTCTTCTTTTGTAAAAAATGTCTCCATTAAATCAGAAACATCGCAACACTTTCAATTCAAGATGTATAGATTAAAACCTTAATTATTCGAAGAATTAATGATCTAAAGTACATTAAAGTGATGTTACTGGAATGCAGACAAACATGTTTGATTCTACTTTTTCTTTCACTACTATTAATAGCCTGTTTTTTTGGAGGAGAAATTATTTATTCATTTAATTTTTGCTTCTAATAATTATCAAATATGTGATATTTGTTTTCTTTTTCTTTCTTTTTTTTACTTAGGGCAACACTGCTACATCATGCTGCAAAGTATTCTGTGTTCTGGACAGGAAGGATGTGGTGAACCAACTAACCATCACCACTTCTCAAGTTCAGGTAGTTTCATCCATTAGTTTCATGTCCTCATAATTCCTTTATTTATTCTTTGTTTGTTTGTCTGTTTTGGTTAAGAGGGTTTTATATGTTTCAGTATTCAGTCCAATGTGTTGAGAATGCTGAGGCTGAAGAGGCGATAGTGGTGTTTGGCTCTGAATCATTTCCATACAATTTTCATTTCACCGGTCATCCAAAGGTAGGTTGTTTATAACTGATTGGGTTGTTGTGAAAGTGATTTGGCATAAGTTTAACTGGAATATCTTTTTTTAGTATTTAAAGGCAAATGTAATGATGTGTTTCAGGTTTCAGTTCAGTGTGTGGAGGATCTAGAAGGATTCTTCTAGAAAACTGGCCTTGTTTTTGAACATCTCCCCACATTTCTTATCATTTTAAATGAATAAAAACACACTGTAAAATGTTTTTGCCTGTTTTCACTTTCACTGTGTTTAGTGGACAGACTCTGTAATAGTGAGATTGAAGGCAAGGTAGACTGTTCGATTTTATACCAGGGGGGAGCTCTCTCCGGAGAAAGTGACCAGTGGGCTAGGTGTCTAAGACTGAAAGCATAGTAATAATACAGAACATTAGGCAGGCCCAGACCACCTTTCTCTACAGGCCTCTGTAACTTGTTAGAATTCAGTCTGGGCAAACATTTTCCAAATAAATGTTTTACAAATTCTATCAAACTGTTTAAAATAAGAAAGTGGTATTTGTATTGGAAGAGACTGTAATAAATAATGAAGTTTTGGTGTACAGTTCATTTTAGTCACATTGATCTTCCCAGCCATCAACATGGGGAGCGGAGCCCACCTTTCCATATCACAAGAAATTTTTGATTAGGGGGTCAAAGTTAACTCTCACTAAATCCTTCAGATCAGGGGGAATGCCTAAATATCTTACACCTGACTTGGGCCATTGGAATGTTTCAGGATGAAAAACTGTTGACGGACAAAATGTGGTTAGTGCAAGAGCTTCTGTTTTAGTCCAATTCGCCCTATAGCCTGAGAATTTAGAAAATGTTTCAATTGTTTTGAGGAAACATGGTATAGATCTGTTGGGGTCAGAGACAACTATTAAAATGTCATCATTGTCTTTTCTTTTGAGGCCGCTAATGGTTCCAAAGCAAGGCAAAACAATAGTGGAGAGAGAGGGCAGCCTTGTTGGGTTCCTCTGCCCAAAGCGAAGTATTCTGAAATTAAGTCATTTGTTTGGACCGCTGCTAGGCGTTGTTTATATAGTAACTTAATCCATCTGATGAAAGTTTTGCCAAAACCATAAACTTCAAGAATTTTAAAAAGATATCTCCATTCCACCATATCAAAAGCCTTCTCTGCCTCTAATGAAATAGCTGCGATTGGAATCTGTTCCTCCAATACTGACCACCAAATATCAATGAACTGTCGAATATTGTTGAAAGAGCTTCGACCATTACTGAAGCTTACTTGGTCCGCATGTATAAATGATAATATAACTTTAAGCGATTAGCAAGAATCTTTGACAAAATGTTTGTGTCTAATTGGATCAGCGATATAGGACGGTAGCTTTCACAGTCACGTGCATCTTTGTCCTTTTTTAGTATAAGGCTGATGAGAGCTTGCGACATTCACTTTCACTGTGTTGAATGAGATTGAGAGTTGGATCCACAAGATTTTAGGGAGGGTTTTATTAATAAGTCCATAAAAGCTAGAACATTAAAAGCTTGGCAGGAATCCAAACAGGCTATCCAAAACAAAAAGACAAGTTACTGTGGAGACTAGTGATGGAGAATAATCATGGTGTGTTATGTTCAAAAGTCTCTGTGTGTAGATAATATGAAGTAACTTTCAAAAATCATAATGTCTGGGCTAATGTATGCTTTGAAGACTAATATAAATATTATAATAATCTAAATCATAATCTAAATAATATTCATAATAATATTTTTTCGGCTTATTCCCCCCTAAATAATACTTTCTTTATAATATATTTAGATTATATATATATATTACTCTACATGCAAATCTAAAATCATATAATAGAGACTGAATTTGCAAGCATATTAAATGGAAAATCAGATTCAAGGGTGAATAACACCTTGAATAAAATATGGCCTGGGTACCTGCCGGTCAACAGAAATGTAGACATTTGGCACTTCAGTATACCACAATTGAAACAAATATACAGTTATAAGAAATTAAAGATGTAATTAAAGCAGGTCTCAGAAAGATCTGGCAGGAAAGGTGCAATAAAGGAAATCAAGGACGTCATGTATATAATATAGAACATAAAGCATACAAAGACAGGAGTGGTTTTGCCAACAGAAGGGAAGATGGTGATTATATCCAGACTATATATTGTACATTCTGCTCTTTCAAAATCACTATAAAGGGTAGAGAAATGTGTGTAAGGGCACTGTGACATCTGTGGACTTTCATGAAATGGTAAGATGTATTGTTCAGTTGTAAAGCTTATGAAAGAGAAAGAATTCAAATGAAAGATCAGCTGAAATCAGATGGAAACAACATATCAATTAAATTATTATAAACTCATTATTAAATTAATTAATAATGAATATATTTATTATTCATTCTTAAATTCATGATTTTCATTTCATATACAAACAATACGCCATTTCTGTGTGGAGTTTGCATGTTCTCCCCGTGTTGGCGTGGGTTTCCTCTGGGTGCTCCGGTTTCCCCCACAAGTCCAAAGACATGCGGTACAGTTGAATTGGGTAAGCTAAATTGTCCGTAGTGTATAAGCGTGAATGGGTGTGTGTGGATGTTTCCCAGAGATGGGTTGCAGCTGGAAGGGCATCCGCTGCGTAAAAAACATATGCTGGATAAGTTGGCGGTTCATTCCGCTGTAGCGACCCCAGATTAATAAAGGGACTAAGCCGAAATGAAAATGAATGAATGAATACAAACAATACCCCATAATAACAATGTGAAAGAAGTCTGTTTGAAATCATAGCAAATGTATTACATGCGCAGTATCATCTATTCTATCCATTTCAATTGTGTCTTTCTCAAAAGTGCCTTTGTCAAAATAGTTTGGATCCTCTAGGACTACTAGAGTGGCCGAACTCCCTAAAAGATATTGCAAATATGACAATTTTGCACTTCTAGTATGATACTTTGATACTGGCATTATACAACCCCAAATCAGAAAAAGTTAGGACCGTATGAAAAAGGCAAATAAAAAAAAAAGTGGTGATTTATAAATTTACTTTGACTTGTATTATATATTTTTAAATAAACTCGTTACAATTTTGGTTCTTTTTCATTCATTCATTTTCATTTTGGCTTAGTCCCTTTATTAATCTGGGGTCGCCACAGCGGAATGAACCGCCAACTTATCCAGCATATGTTTTATGCAGCGGATGCCCTTCCAGCTGCAACCCATCTCTGGGAAACATCCATACACACACATACACTACGGACCATTTTAGCTTACCCAATTCACCTATATCGCATGTCTTTGGACTTGTGGGGGAAACCGGAGCACCCGGAGGAAACCCACGCAAACACGGGGAGAACATGCAAACTCCACACAGAAACGCCAACTGACCCAGCCGAGGCTCGAACCAGCGACCTTCTTGCTGTGAGGCGAACGTGCTACCCACTGCGCCACTGAGAGGCCCAATTTTGGTTCTTGCAACACATTATTAAAAAAATTGGGAGCACTTTAGGGCTAGTAATCAGGTTGGTTAAATAATGATGTGATTTGAAGCAGGTGATTGTAATTTTGATTTGGTACAGAAGCAGCATCCAAAAAAGGTCTAGTCCTTTAGAAGCAAAGATGGGCAGAGGATCGCCAGTTTGGCAACGAATACGTGAGAAAATGACTGAATGTTTAAAAACAATGTTCCACAAAGAAAGATAGGAAGACATTTGGATATTTCACATTCAACATTACATGGCATGATTAAAAGATTTAAGGAATCTGGAGGAATTTCAGTGCCTATAGGACAAGGGCGCAAACCTAAGCTGAACAACTGTAATCTCCGATCCCTCAGGTGGCACCGCATCAAGAATCCTCATTCATCTATAAGCGATATCACCACATGGGCTCAGGAATACTTTGGCAAACCTTTGACAAGTACCTTAATACATTTTTACATCTACAAATGTCAGTTAAAACTGTACTGTGCCAAAAGGAAGCCCTATGTTAACAGTGTCCAGAAGCGCCATTGACTTCTTTGGGCTCGGAGGCATCTGGGATGGACCATCATACAGTGGAAACGTGTACTGTGGTCAGATGTATCAGTATTTCAGGTATTTGTTTTGGAGAAATGGACACTGTGTGCTCCAGACCAATGAAGAAAAAGGATCATCCAGACTGTTACCAGCAACAAGTCCAAAAGCCAGAGTCTGTCATGGTCAAGTGCTCTTGGCAAAGGTAACTTGCACTTCTGTGATGGCACCATTATTGCTGAAAAGTACATAGAGATTTTGGAGCACAATATTCTGCCTTCAAGAAGCCATCTTTTCCAGCGATGCCCAACTTTTTTTGATATGTGTTGCCAAAGAACCAAAATTGTATTTTTTCCTTTTGTATTTTATTTTAAACAAAGAAAAAAGAATTCAAACTAACTACCCAACAAGCATTTTTGTGTCTAATTCTAATAGATGTCTAAACATAGACGTCTTAGCAAAGAAAATGCTATATATATATACTGTATCATACTATAGTATATTTTTATATACTACACAGATTAGTCATCAAATAGACAGATTCGACAGACTTTTTTAAATTGCTTGGTGGGTATTACATTTCTCAGCCACTAGGAACTAGTAGCAGTAAATCTCATATTTCTAATAATAATACAAATCTTAATCAAGACAAGACTTGTATGCATTGTAAGAAAGACTTTTGTTACAGTAAAAACGGGTGCAGTACTGTAGCAGTAAAGTGATAGAATTATTAATACACTAATTACAGTAGTAACTGACAAAAAATAAAATACAAATCAATCACCACAATTCAACCAGCAGAGGTCAGTACAACTTTTCAAATTGAGATTGAGAGCCCTCTTGGAGCGTTTCCCTGCTCTTAAAGGGACAGTTCACAAAAAAAAAAACGTATATTGTCATCCCCTTCCAGTTGTTCCAAACCTGTTTGAGTTACTTTCTTCTGTTGAAAAAACATTTTGAGGAATGCTGGAAGCCAGTGGTTACTGAATTCCATTGTATTTTTTCCTACTATGTATGTTAATGGTGACCGGTTACCAACATTCTTCAAAATATCTTTTTATGTTCAACAGAAGAAACTCAAACAGGTTAGGAACTTGATGGTTAGTAAATTCAGGTTTGTTTGTTTGTTTGTTTGTTTGTTATATAAAGATTATATTTGGGAACTGAATCTGAAATTGCGGACAGTGCCTTGTGGTCACACTTTTATTTTAATCCCACTTGCGATTATCTATAAATTAAAACATTTGGACAATATCTTTGTTTGTGTTTTTGTTTTTTAGTTGTTGTGGGTTTTATATAACAAAAATTATTCAAATAAAACCCAACAGTTGGGTTCATCCATATTTGACCCAAAATTGGGTTGAAATATCCTAGCCAGCATTTTTTTTAAGTGTACTCTGCATCCTCTTCCAGAGACTCTCAATGATCATTCCTTCTAAGAGTAGAATGTAAAGCGCATGTGCCTGAGAGTACAAGTGCAAGTCTGCAGCCAGACACTATTGCTCACTTTTTACAGTCACGACTTGTTATAGTGAGAACGACAGAAAAAGAAACGCAAAATTAACCAGTAGATGTCTCACTTCGCATAAAGTGTCCAAAACTTGACAAGTTCCTTTATCCGAACAACTGCCTCTGTTACACATACACAGCAAAAACTGGGGAGTTGAAATGTCGATGTTAAATCTTTCTGAGTTAATTTCAACTCTCAAAATGTAATTTGAACACATATAATGTAGAATCGTGTCAAGTGTTGGAGTCATTTAAAAGAGTTGATTATCAGAGTTGCTTTAGCTCCTACGAGGAGTTATGATGATACTCCGCCCGAGCACTCAGCCCCCCACACATTTCAAGTTGGTCTGTCTCTGAGAGAAATGGTTAACAGCATGGTGTAGTTTTTGGCGGTAAGTACATTTTAAGCTATTATATTTATTCAATTATGATATATGTATAACAGTTGTTTTAACACTTTTTGGGAGTCAAAAAAACAACTCTACCTTTAGTGTTATATTTTTATGTATTTGTATAATGTTAATTTAACTCCAGAAAGTGTGGAGCTGTATAAACTCATAAAAAGTGTTGAAATCAACTCTGTGAGAGTTAATTTAACACTCGTCTTTTTGCTGTGTACAGTACCATTAATGTCTGATCTTGACGCATGTTTATACTCTGCAATAGCAACAACTTCATTCATATTGTACTAAAGTGTTATTTAATATAATGAAGTGGTTCTGTTTTCAAACACAGAATAAAAAATGTCTCGTTTTTAATTAGCAATAAGATTAATCCAATCATGGGGCCATTGTTGTCCTTGAACAAAACAGGTCAACAGATATGTCTGCCAAAATAACTGTTGTGCTGATTGAATAAAGTGTTAGAGTAATAAATCACTTCACTCACCACTTGCCACTCTATAAATACACTGACCGTTCGCTCGTCTGAAATGAACTTAGTCAGCGCTTCAAGCGCATACTCAACGGGCTTCTGCAGGTTACGGTCCAGAAGCAAAAATGGTACCGTTTCTCAGAGGCACGTCCGAAGCGTTGGGCATTTAGTGGGCAGATTATCCCAATTACCTGCCAAAGTAAATCAGCAGCTAGATTTAGCCTCATACAAAACCACATCGGCACCCCGAAGCACCACCAGTTTCAGGGAAGTGCGATGAAATCAAAACCAACAGAACAATATCCAGGTGCGCTGCCAGGAAAAATGACAAGTAAGTCAGTGGCTTTTATTTCTGTGGAAGAAATGGTTGCAATTCAAGTGTTTCAAAGAAACTGTGATTTCTTTGGAAGTAGTATTTTAAACTAGCCTACAATATCAAATGAAGTTTAAATACTTAAGATTTTTCATTTTTTATCACATTTTTTTTTTCATTTAAGGGGTGTTATAGCTAAAAAAGAAGGGAAAGCTATAAGGAAACATGTGAATTTAAATAATATCATGATCCTCTCAGTTAAAAAAAACATTTTAGTGCCAGATCTTGAGAAGTTTAGTAACATCTAGGCAATGCTGCACGAATAAGATCCCAGTCCATTCATACTGTATGTAAGCTAGCTAATAATTGAAGTTTACTGTTTGCAATCCTGCCCATGTGTCTTTTTAAGCCTGGAGTACATTGAAGAGCAGGTGCAGAGTTAAATGAGCCCCATTATCTGATCAGTAGCGAGTGTGTGAAAATACCCTGTAGGTCTAGGTCAGCTGCCGCAGGCATGAAAGGAGCTATGCAACTATGGAAAGAAGATGGCACCTCAGAGTGCTCTATATTCAGTGACAGGTTTTTCATATCCACAGGCAGTGCTGTCTAGTTTTCCAGGAAAATAAAATGGGCTTCTGGAGCAAATCATGAGTTACGTCACCACGAGTAGCTTCGTTCGCTTTAGTTATTCATGGAAAGTTCTGGGCATGCAAAAGGGTGGTCAGTTTGATTGACATTTTCCTAGAAGCCGCACTGCTGGTGGAAATGATTCTGGCTGTTAACGCTTAATGTCACTCGAGGCATTATAATTATCTCCAATAATAAATATATTGAATGAAGGCTTACGCGTTTAAGTGGGTTGAATGGCAGGCTCAATAGACATGCCAATGTGTTTTATAACATGATGGAGGAATGGAGAAAATGGAAATGTAAAAAATAATACTATTACTAAGTAATATATGTCTAGTTTATTACATATGTAGCGAGTGGAGCATGGCTGAGTGCTGTGGGAGTATAGTGAGGCTGTTGGCACGAGTGTCAATGAGCATCACCTGTGTGCCACAACGGTCTTGAGTAAAAGAAGGAGCGATGACAATGGAAGATGAGAGAGGACTGGGTCTGGGTCAGCACTTTAGCTGCTTTTCCACTATTGTTCCAAAACCATTTTAAGAACAGTCAGGTACAGCTCCTGTTATATTTACAATTGAGCCTGGTACGGCACAATTACAAACTGTTCTCGGCCCAAAATTCTAGGCATGATTAAACAACTGTGTACTGGTAGAGCACATGAAGACGTCACTCTGTAGCTTGACTGCCAGTTTCTCTACACTCAAAAAATGATATCAGTTGTTTGTTCAAACTACTTAATTAAAATGAGCTGAAACAACATACTTGTTGAGTTTTTTGCGGACAACTTAACTGTTTTATGTTTAATCTACTTACATTTGTAAAAACTAATAATCCAACTTAATTCCTTCATGTTGTCCCAATACAAATCGTTTGTATGGAACCAAGCATTTTTTACCATGTAGGTGGAAGCTTGCTATTTATTTATTTATTTATTTATTTCTATTATTCAACAAAGTAAATATCAGTAAAAAGAAGTCCCTAAGACAGAAATATCTGATAATAATCCATATCACTGTTTACTGTATATTACACTTATGCTAAGGCAATGACTGAAGCATTTGTATTACAATCCAAGTGTTCCGTTATCAGCACCACAGTGGAAAATGAAAACATTTTTGTGTTAACTGGACCGGATTGGCACAGAATGGAACAGTTAAGCAAACAGAACCGTTTGGCCTGATAATGTCTTGTATGTTTGGTTTTGGTTTCTGTTTAGGTGATAGTCGACCGTTGCCACCACACAATTGCTTTATTTGTTTATTAATGTTGCTAAAACATTTGCCGGTTCCGACCTCCTTCTTTCTTTGAACTTTGAATTTTAACTTTGTTACAATATATAATATGTAATTTTACAGTTTAACACTATAATAGCCAGAAAAAAAACCCTGTAAATACAACTTTGTTCACTGTAAAAAAGAAACTGCAGGGTTCCACACAATTCTTTCATGTTGTCCCAGCACAAAGTGATTTAGTTAACTTGACAAATGTAAGTAGATTGAACATAAAACAATTAAGTCTCAAACAATAAAAGATTGTGTTGCTTCAGCTTATTTTAAATAAGTAGTTTAAACAAGCAGCAAAAATCCTTTTATGAGTGTCCTAGGGTCAGCAGCGTGACATGAAAGCATCGTAATTCCTATCTGGAAGACACAGGCAAACAAAGCTGTTTTTTGTTTGTTTTTCATAGTTTTTTGGCACACAAAAATGTTCTTGGAGCTTTGTATGATTACAGTTGAAACACAAGGAATCAGAAGAAAGCCACAAGGAATGTTTTGAGAGTGTTTTTGGTTCCTTTTTGTACCATTGCTGAATAAGATAAAAAGATTTCATCTAAATATCTTAATTTGTGTTTTGAAGATAAACTAAGGTGTTTGAAACAACACACTTATCATTTTTAGGTGAACTAAAACATGCAAAATGTGCCAAATCCGCAGAGTGGTGGGTCCCCAAGATTCAAAATCACTGGAGTGAAGGATTCAATGACTCACTAAAAAGATTAATCACTTCTTTTTTTCTAACTATATTAGTGTGATTTTTTTTTAAAGAAATGGTTGTGTAAATGATTAAATGACTAAATCATTAGCTCAATTTCTTGTTTTATTTTTGAATTATTAACTGAGTGAATGACACATAAGGTCAGTGGTTGTATCTGAAATGGATCACTTGCAAAAAATATAGCTTATAAACAAAACAATTTAAAAGACTTGAGTTATTTTATTAAACAAAAAGCTAAATATTGTAGAAATATTGTACTGGCATTTATGTCATGTAGACGTGTGTTCTTTGTGGTGGGTCTCAGATCATTGAGGGTGACGTGTGGTAGTGAAATATAGAAGCATCTTGATTTATTGAGGTGTCAGTATCAGCATGCCACTCCAACCATTGCTGCCATCCTGGGCAGCTATATTGAATAAGAGGAGGCTTTCTGGGGATTTGTGAATCGCACGGCAGGTTTGGGCTCCATTGGCACACTGCTTGAGCTTATACCTAATGGCCTTTTACTGCTCAGCCAGGGCAAAGAAACAGGCAGTTGTCAAAATTTGGGATTTTAAAAGAACCAGAAAAAAGTCAGATCTGCCAGTCAGGTATTTTGCAATCATCTGAAATTGTACAGCGGTCGCTTATGCTGTGTGCTGTCCACTAGACTCCACTACACATAGTATATATTTTTAAAAAATTGTGTCTCATTTTCACAAGTTTACATATCCACTCTGCATATCATTTTAAACATGTTTTAACCTTAAACTTGTGTGTCTGTCCCTTTGGGTGTAGATATTCCTGTCTGAGACTGCGTCATGTGGAGGTGGTGTCAATGTGTCATTCTTCAGTAGCTGTGATTGTTGTGTCTGTTGAGGATGGGTCAGCTGTGCGTTTTCAAAGTAACACCTCACTGACCCCTGGGACAGAGATCATTCCCCAGTCATGGTCAAACAAGCGCTTGTCTTTCAGTCTCTGTTTATTGCTGTTCTCAGAAGTGTCTCACACTCTTTCAGACTAGAAGCCTCAGGTGTCGCTCAGCAACACTACTGGGGAGCCACTTGTACAAAACACAAGCTAATCATTATTCATACTTACTTAAAGGAATAGTTCACCCAAAAGTGAAAATTAACAAATTATTTACTTAACCTCAAGCAATTCTCTGTGTATATGACTTTTTTTCTGTCAGATGAACACTACAGTCGTAGTAGTTATATAACCCATACGCTTCCAATGGGTTAAAGCATATCTTAAGAAGTGAAACTAAATGTTTTTGTAACAAACCTTTAAATGATAAACTCCAATCACTGACTTCAGGCAGCGGATAAATGCATGGCATTCGCGACATACATATACGACGCATGAACCAATGAATGACAAAAAATAAAATGAGTTGGCTTTGTCTTACTGTATAACGATCCACAGTATTTCATTATTACCATGTTATGTAAATGTGTCTATTCATCTTACGTCATATGTTGTATACCTGAGTCGCATATTACGTGCCTTTGTTTGCTGCCGGAAGTTAGTGATTGGAGTTAAAGATTTGAAATATTGCTGTTACTAAAACACATTAATCCATATCAAAAGAAATACTTTAACCCCCTGACGGTGCTTTTGGAAGATTCAAAATAAAAATAAATCATTATCCAATACATTATACATCATAGTATGAACCAGGATAAAATTTAAAACTACTACAAATAAAACTACAACAATATGCAATTCTGAGTGTGCCTCATGCAGGTGAGTGGGCTTGACAAACCACCTGTAGAAAACACACTCTTTCATCTCTCTGACACTTTAACCCACGCTTGCACCAGTTTTGCACCAGACATGTTCTTACAATTACACCATAAAAAAATAAACAAATAAACAGTGCATTTATGAAGTGTGCTTCACACTGGTGAGTGGGCTTAACAAACCACTTCTAGAAACACTCTTTTCTACCTTACTCGAGCACTTAATGCTCTGAGCACAAACAGTTCCTTCTTGTGTGTATTGCCTCTTCTTCTTGTTGAATCTTGCTGAATGTCTCGCCAATTGTAAGTCACTTTGGACCAAAGCGTCTGCTAAATGACTAAATGTACCATGACTGATTTCGTCTGACAGTCCGAGGGTGGCTTGAGGGTGAGTGAATGATGGTGTAATTTTCATTTTTAGGTGAACTATTCCTTTAAGGGGGTAATATGTATATATTTTTAAAATGTAATATTGATATGTAAAACTACAGGGAGACAAGAAGGACAGCTCAGCAGCCTTGCGATGGCAGACCATGTGTAAAAACACCTGCACATGATGGGTACATCCGAATATCACACCTGTGAGACAGGTGCAGGATGACAACAGCAACTGCCTTACATTCCTGAGCTACACCAGCAATGCAAAATCCCTGTCTGGAAACACTGTCTGCAAAAGGCTGAGAGAGGCTTGTGGGTCTGTCGTAGGGCAAGTCCTTATATCAGACATCGCACAACCCACCTTTGCTGGGCCAGACAGGACTATTAAACTGTAATCTTCACTGACAAGTAGTGGTTTTGTTTCACCAGGTGTGCTGGTCAGACATGTTGGTTTTCTCATCATTCGAGGAATGAACATGTACATGGAGGGGGAGGGTCTGCCAGGGTCTGGGCCAGTACTGTATGTCACCGCATCATCTGAGTGAGCTAGTCATCATTATAGGCAACAATACTGTCAATCTCAACATTGTGTTTTATTGGAAGGACTTTTTTTTTTGCCAGAATGAGAAAGGGTACCGTATGATCCTACCCCATGTTCTGCCATGATCGGCATGATTTTGCCATGTAAAACATGGTCCTGAATGAACAACTTTTGCTGATCATTCCTCTACTAAAGTCAGATGGAAATGACAGGTGAATGAGAATGGTGCAGAAGTTCCTAACCCTTCTTTTAAGCCTAGACTTGACATTACTGTCAAATCCTTTAGGTCAGAATTGAGATTGTGTCTTATTTATAATTTCTGGAAGCTCTAAACATGTTGTTGTTAGTTTTGGGCAATAAATTCTAATTTTAAATGAAAAAAAGAGATTGTTTTGATTAAAATGTACCCTTGTCACATGACCAGATGTAGAACACATTGTTCAACTTTTAACTATTGATTCTGACTATGCTGTTTCCCATCTGTCGCTATTGTGATCAAGCATAAAACCTTATTTAACCAACACAATATCAAAGGTGGCGTGAAGTTTGTGTGTTAGTCAAAGTTGAAAACATGTAGCTCATGAAAAGGAGAATCAAACAACCATGATCATATACTGTCAAGCATTTGTTGTCTTTGAATTAGTTTTTTTTTCTTTATTGAAAAATTGCATTTCCAGCAGATTTAAACGTGGTAATTTTTAAGTTGATCATGAAACACCATGATAAACATGCCTTTGTCCCAACCATAATGAAGGTTAAAGAAAATCAGCAAATCACATATTCTTGATTTTGATGCATTTTCTAAAACGTCTCTTTTTGGAATTGGTGTTGTATATGACACATGTTTCAAATCAGATTTAATCCTCTGACATTTGCACATTGACTGAAAAAAACAACACTTTCCCAGTGTTTTAAGATACGTATAAATACTAGCCTATCCTCCTGCTTCTTTTCTTTGTTTAACAAGGTAGACTAAAAAATGTGTCTATTTTGAGGGACGACTGAAATAAATATAGATATGTTTTAGCAACCTGACCACTAATCTAACTGTTTGGTTTACTTATCCTCTCCTATTTGTGTTGTTTGTTTAGTAAGTCTGACCTCTCCACCTCTTTAGGAATGTAAGCCTACAGCATTTGCCATTTGTTTAGGATGCACTGCCTGCCCTTTGACCCTTTCATTTATTAATTTTGGTTTATCTGTCAACTTTAAAGTTATATGCTTGCGCAATGTCCTGGCGGAGAACAAGAGGCTGTAAACCTCAATGCATCAGTCTGACGAGAGACAGTAAAGGCATTTAAATCAGGCAGATAGTAAACAAACCATTCCTATTTTAGCTGTAAATGATGCGAAATGAAAACTAGAGTGTGAAATATATACTTGAACATCAACTTGATATCCCTTTATATAAGATAAAAACCCATGGCTGATTAATATATATTTTTTAAATGTGCCACAGTGGGGCGTCACGGTGGCACAGTGGGTAGCACAATCACCTCACAGCAAGAAGGTTGCTGGTTTGAGCCCCGGCTGGGTCAGTTGGCATTTCTCTGTGGAGTTTGCGTGTTTGCATGGGTTTCCCCCACAGTCCAAAGACATGCGCTATAGGTGAATTGGGTAAGCTAAATTGTCCGTAGTGTATGAGTGTGAATGGGTTTGTATGGATGTTTCCCAGTGATGGGTTGCAGCTGGAAGGGCATCCGCTGTGTAAAACATATGCTGGATAAGTTGGCGGCTAAGCCGGACTAAGTCGGAATAAGCCGAAAAGAAAATGAATGAATGTGCCACAGTCATTATAAGACCAGTTAAACTTTCATATAATCATCAAAATGTTTGAATCCTACTCCACAAAGACTGTCGTTCAGAAATGTCCTTTCATCATGGTATATGTTAGTATTTTGGAGTGTGTGTGTGTGTGTGTGTGTGTGTGTGTGTGTGTGTGTGTG
>CAIGQW010000287.1:6891346-6943618 GCA_903798125.1 Danio choprae | reverse complement strand
TGTGTCTGTGTCTGTGTGTGTGTGTGTGCGTGTGTGTGTGCGTGTGTGTGTGTGTGTATGTGTGTGTGTGTGTTTGTGGAGCGATACTGGAAGTGTTTTGTTTACATGTGGTGACCTCTACAGCAGAGGGATCTGGACAGGTGGGATGTGTTTGTTCAGAAATAATGGTGCTAATCTAGTTCCTACAAATGGACACATGAACCTCTCATGTGCTGTCAGCAGCAATCGTCACAGGCGTTTCCTGCACACAAACGCACATACCTGCACACAACATCCGTCCTTCTATATGTACATAAAATCCAAACCATTTCCAAATGGCTTGTCCTGTAGGCATGCATTTTCCATCGTTAAGGCCATAGATGGGGAAAAATGTTGATAATCAGTCCATCACAGGGTTAACACAACACTCACACAACCATACTCTCATTTACACTCACAACCAGTTTTACCACACACACAAAATGGTATCGCAAAAAAAAAAAAAAAGATTGTGTGGAATTTGTCTTCTCCCCTAAAACAATTAATTCTACCGACAAATATACCAGTTACACCTAGATTGTGTTTCTTTTTCAGTCATACATATCGAAATGTTTCATGCTCACCACTAGAGGCCCCCATCTTCACAATATCAATCACACCTGTCGCATGTTTTCTTAGATGAGTTCACTCTCTACATGTTCAAAATTTTATTTATTGATTCGTTCACCAATTTCATCAGTGCAAAATGCAGTGTAAGCTGTGGTGCATTGTCATATAAAACTTTAAATCTTGAATTTACATCAATATACACTCACTGCTACTTTACCACCGGAACATACAATGATGCTGGATTAGCTGGCTAGCCAGTTAAGGTTCAGTTTAGTTTGCAATAATCCAGGGTTTAAGGTACCATGATTCGGGACAGGTTATGTTCTAGTTTAGAGATTACAAACTAAGATTCAACCAATCAGCTCTCTTGCGAGAAGTCAATCACAGTATCCATACGTTTCAAAGCATGTGATTGGCTGTTTGGTACACACCCATGAACTCAGGATCAAACCCTGAGTTTACAGAGAAAGCTAATTTGCTTCAATGAACCAAATGCATATATTAAATTCTTTACATTTCATTTATTAATCAAACATATTTAAGATAATGAATAGATTTTGAGCTATTTCAACCGGTATGATTCTCAAAGATGACCTATTTTTGACTTGTGACAATATTGTATTCCTGGACGTTAAATGGGTGAGCATTAAAAAGTTTGTGCTTACTGTTTTAGCCTATTGTTTAATTTCCATGTGCGAGCATAGGCATCTATTAAAATATAAGGTATGAACCTAATTTTACTTTACTTTTAGGCTATATGTAGATACAACATATTGATACAAACACCTAAGAAAAATTATGTTTAAACTTTTGTGGTGTCTGTCGGTAGGTTAGACTGAATATATTCTTGCATAACATGCTGGGCATGATCACATTGGTATGAACCTTTATAGGGGTGGCCAAATGTATATTTATATTCTATTATTTTTATTATTAGTTAAGATAATGATAAGTGCAACTTTTTTCCACTATATAAAGAGCTACAAGATAGCATGGATTCATTCTTCCTTGTATCCATTGTTTAGACTGGATGTGTGTGATGGTGTGGAGGATATTTTCTAGGCGTATTTTGGTCTGTTAGTACCAACTGAGCATTACTGTCATGCAACAGTCTAACTGACAATTGTTGCTGACCAGGTCCATTCTTTTATGACCATTGTGAATCCATCTTGTGATGATATTTCCAGCAGGATAACACACCAATCAAAAAACTCCAATCATCTTAAACTGGTCTGACTTTCTTTCATCTGTGTAACACAAAACATTCAGAAAATCTTTCAGTCTGTTCTTGTACACACAATGAAAGTCACCAAAGCCCATAGTTGGACCCCACTGATTCAAATTACATGAACAAAAAGTTTACAATTTGAGGGAAAAAACACAGGTTTGCAATGACATAAAGGTCAGCAGAAAGGATAGCTTGGGATAAAATATCCCATTAAATAAACCACTGCATCCACCTTCCAGTTTGACAGTAACTCTAGGAGACAACTGAACAAATAGAGCAATCCTATCCCTGGGACGAATGGTTTCTCCCTTAGCATATCCTGTTTTATTTAAAAAGAGTACAAACCTAATCTTTATACCACTGGTAGTATTTGCGTAGTGACATCTTATGACCACACTGTCTAAATACAAGATGCTCATTAATCATAATTAGTTTTAACTGTACTGAGAACCCAGTTACTTTTCCTATTAACCATTCTCTGTTTTCTAGTCAAACTAAAACAAATTTACATTAGAATGTGTACATTCCTGAGCCCTTTATGTTGGTCTTGAACATACATGAGCGTCTTGCACACTTGGAGACATATATTTACTTCTGATCTAAATGGAGGTTGCCATAGCGCTTAACAAATTACTGCAATTATGCTTACTGGGCTAATTGCCCGTGGGCACCAGCTGGGCAGCAGTGGTTAGGAAAGGAGGTATAATTCCATTTGAATGGCAGTCAGAGGGTGGATAGAGAGAGGGGATGCTGGAATGGATGTGTGATCAGTCTCTGAAGGAAACTGTGTCACTGTGGTTAGACCAGTCTAGCTTGTATATTGTTAACCACAAAAGTCAATGATAGATAGATAGATAGATAGATAGATAGATAGATAGATAGATAGATAGATAGATAGATAGATAGATAGATAGATAGATAGATAGATAGATAGATAGATAGATAGATAGATCATTTCTTGGGTTAATAGATGTCTAATAGATGTCTAAACATAAACGGCTTGGCTAAAACATGGCTAAATTTGGGCTAATAGAAGTCTAATAGACTTCTAAGAATAGCCCAAAACTAGACTAGTCATCAAATAGACAAGAGTGAATGACAACACAAGTGAAGTCTGTTTAATATGTCTATTTAATGAGTAGCATAGTTTTGGGCTATTTGGGCTTTGCTTACATAGTTGAAGAGGGAGGGGGCGGGTTGTCAGTGTAGGGGTTGGTTTGGGCTGGAGAAATATCCATTTTATATCTAATTCGCAGGCATCAGAAATCAACTATGAATATGCGTGGGAAAGGTGGGAAATCTGCCTTCTCGTTAATAATGTTAATCCAGTAGCTGGTGGTAATTTTCTCAATGACTCGACAAACATTGCAATTTTTATTGACTTCACTAGATGGTGAGCCATTCTAAAGTGTATGAAACCCTCTGAGATCAAGCAGGCCAGATGAAGGCCTTAAAGAGTTAACAAGAGAAGTCGGTCAGTTCGAAATCTGTACATGACTTCCTCTGTTTGAATAAAAGCACAGATGCATCCAAGGAAATACTTCAGCAGCCCGACACACATAAGGACACATAAACACTCTTGTGAACACGTGCCCTATACTGACACTGAGGAGAAGAAACTGTTGAATAAGGATGTCATTGAAGGCATAAGGTGTGTTTTGAGGATGTTTTTTGGTATTTTTCTGGACGAGTCAGGAGAGTTGCTGTCTATGGAGGATCAGGGAGCTCTATGATTTAATCTGAAATTACTTTTCAGAAGATGAATGATGGTCTCTGTGGTTTGGAATGGCATGAGTGGGAGCAATTAATAACAATTATCTTTTGTTGGGTGAACTAAGCCTTTAACTCATTCAAGTACCTCATAAAGGCTGAGCATCCAAAGAAAAACAAATGCATGAAAAGGACAGGATAATGCATAGAATCTCAGTGGACAATCAGTTCAATACAGCAGCTCTAAAATAGACAAGAAGCTGTATTTCGGCTCACAGTCTCTCCATGTTTAAGAGAATCTGGACTGAAAGTGAAAGCCCTGCAGTGTCCAAACCTCTGATTAGCAGAAATAAACAAAAGCCTGTACTAACCCTGAGGAGCATGTTGTGTAGACAGAGAACTGGTGTCATGTTTTTACTACAGTAGAAAAAGAGTCAAACGGGTTTGAAACCAGTGCCACAAAACCCAGAAATTCTTCATATAATCTGAAGATAAATTTTATGCTTTGCATGTAGTCCAAATTTTATCCACCAAAGATGATTGTCAACAAGTACCCGATGAGGGAGTGTTTTAAAATCCTAAATGAGCAAGCCCCGTTTTTGTCATTTCCATCAGCATCACACTGACAGACAGAAAAGGCTTTAAAAGAGCTGTATTAACTAAGCCTGGCAGAGCAGAGAAGCCCTAACCTCGCACACTTCACACTCTCAGGTAATCACACTAGAGTCGTTTTGAGTGCTGCAGCTGATTGACTTGCTATCACTGATTTTCAAAGGCTAGCAATCACTTTTACAATGACTCCATATCAGAGCTATGCTGTAATTTGTTACAATGGAGACTGACATGGAACACAGCACGGCTGGGGAATGAGAAGGTAGGAGAGCGAGAGAGAGGGGGAGAAGGAGATTTATTCTTGTGGGGAACAATTGCATAAAGGTGGTGAGGTGCTAACCTCTGACCTGAGAAATGTCCAGCTGAAACGACACACAGAGCCTTATCTTTCAGCTTTAAGAAGCGTAGCAATAAACAAAACAATGTTAGGGACCACAGATCAACAATTGCATAATCTTGATTATATTCAACTGATCACCAATTGTTCCATCTTGACTGTTTACCAATCAAACTCTTTATTTCAAATGTAACCATTTAGATGTAATGGCTTTGCTTTTATGTGAGCGAGGACGTGAACGATACATGGTGTGATGACAAATTATGAATTTGCTTTGCTCTGTTTGCTATGACAAGCTCAATAGTTTCAACCCAGCAGGAGGCACATCAGAATTCAAATGACTCTAGAGGTACCGCTGAGAAACTGAGCGCGAGCTGGAGAACATGAGCGAGAGACCCAATAGTCAAATGATGAAAATGAAAATGCAGCTTCAAAGCAATCGGAGTTTAAAATACAGCTGTGATTCTGACCAATCAAAAACAAAGGAATTCACATAAAATATACATAAGCTGTGTATATGGGGAACTGTAGAATAAGAAAGAGATATGATCTAACATATGTCTTATAAAGTATAAAACATGAGAATCAATGAAGGCCTCAATATTCATTCATTCATTCATTCATTTTCTTTTTGGCTTAGTCCCTTTATTAATCTGGGGTTGCCACAGCGGAATGCACCGCCAACTTATCCAGCATATGTTTTACGCAACGAATGCCCTTCCAGCTGCAACCCATCACTGGGAAACATCCATACAGACCCATTCACACACATACACTACGGACAATTTAGCTTACCCAATTCACCTATACCGCATGTCTTTGGACTTGTGGGGGAAACCGGAGCACTCGGAGGAAACCCACGCCAACACGGGGAGAACATGCAAACTCCACTCAGAAATGCCAACTGACCCAGCCGGGGCTCGAACCAGTGACGTTCTTGCTGTGAGGCAATTGTGCTACTCACTGCGCCACCGCGTCACCCCAAGCCTGCCTCAATATACTTTAAGCAAAATTGAAAAGCAAACTGGCGTCGTCATTTTGAGTCATACCAAAAGTTTGTTTGGAGTTTGAAATTGCTGAAGTGAAATTTTCAGGGTTTTTTTTCAGCTGTTTAACACCTTTGAACTCCCATTGGTCCATGGTAATTGTGTAATTTGTGGGTGTGGCTCTGAGGCTCCACCTTCTTTGAATTGGAAATATTCTCTATTATAATATTATAATTATTCAATATTTCCTCGACTGAGGTCAGACATTCACCAGGAAAAAACATTCTGAATGGAAACGAGCGGCACTGATTTTTCATGTAAAGCAGCACTACGTACGTTTTTTACCTTAAAAAATGTGTGTAACGCTGCTAAATTTAATTATGTAATTTCAAGCATTTCATTAAAATTTTTTGACTTAAAACTTCAACTGCAGCTAATTTATCATGCTATAAGTGCAAACAGATAAATATAAATTATCCAGCAATGTCATTCATGCCCCCATGACAGTACAAAGTAAAATCTGGTAGGTGAGAGTTGTTGCAATGGAATTTGAACTTCTGCATGTGTTCAGTGATGGATTGTATGATGGCTGTGGTTTTGTACCCACTCTGTAGCTGCGGAGAAGACAGAATCAAACAGCTGACCACTGCTGTGGTCCGTGTATGTATCCCATCACAAAATGCAGCAAAAAAACCTACATGATGTAAACAATATTTTTATTAATGTGTTTACATGTCTGTACTGCCTTTCAATAATGCAACCTTCCAGCCGCAACCCAGTACTGGGAAACACACATACACTCTCACATTCACACACACACACACACACACTACGGCCAATTTAGCTTATTCAATTCACCTATAGCTCATGTCTTTGGGCTGTGGGGGAAACCGGAGCACCTGGAGAAAAGCCAGGTCAACACAAGGAGAACATGCAAACTCCACACAGAAATGCCAGCTGGGCCAGCCGGGACTCAAACCAGTGACCTTCTTGCTGTGACAGTGCTAACCACTGAGCCACTGTGCCGCCTGTAAACATACTCATTGTTTAGAACTTTAAAAAATGTGGGGCAACACAGTGTTGCTCCTCGTCCAATGTGTGACCCCCTTCAAGACTTTACAATCTCTCCACAAGCGATCGTACAGGTGCAGATACATCTATACCAGCTCTGCTACTCGTCCCTCCAGTGTATTATTGTTGCTTACCTGGTGGTATTATTTTGTATGGTGTTCTTCCTGTCTGACCTCCGTAGATGTGAGATAAAAATCAATTGTTTGTTAAAAAAGGCAGAGTTCCAGAACACCCCCACCTATTACATAATCGCCACGCACTAATGGTAGCTCAAAGGTGTTTAAGAGCCAAAATGAACCCCAAAAGTTAGCTTTGGGTGAGCTGTTTCGAATTGCTGGAACAAACTCAAAACCGTTTTGGCCAGATTTTTTGTGAAATGACATTCAGTTTGTTGTTTAATTTACTTTGAAGTATACTGGGGCCTTTACTCTGCTTCATACTACCATAATAAAAGGTTTTGATACTTCTGCTCATCCATTCTGCAGCAGCAATAAAGATGACAACTCCCGATTCCACACTAAGCCATGCCGTCATAAAACTGCACATTTGTTTGTTGTGAATGTGCACCCTCTAGTGGCGAAAATTACATAATGTGACTTTAAGCTCACATAGTGTAAACTAATTATAGTTTACAATATACTGTCACATAAAAAATATACTTTTTTGGTACTTTTAAAGATATATCACTCATTTAGATTCATGTTGTGTACATTTTATATAGAACCTACTCATGCAACTGATAACCAGTAAAGTCCAGTCATAAACTAATGCATTCTATAATTTGAGACCGGACTAAGCACAGCTGCACAGAATGGGACGTTTAAAAAAAAGAAAAGAAAACATATTCTATACAGAAACAACTGTAATCTGAAGTGCTCGAAAAATAAAAACAAATAAAAAGAAAGAGTCCATCCTCTGCAAGTCTCAAGAAAACTTATGCTCTGAGTCAATTTATGTTAATCTTTACAAAGCAAATAGTGTGGGAAACAAAGACATTTAACTGAAGCGCACGTTGACGTCTCCACACTGCGTGGTAGATCATTTCACCCCTTTCAAAACATAATAGCCTTCTATTTAGCGATATTCAGGCTCAATTTTCAACAATTAATTACACTGGATTGGCAGCGCAAAAAATGTCAGTAGCCATGAAAAGAATTTGATTTCAATTATCTTGACTCAAAGGGGGTATGATTTCCGAATACACTTAAGCAAAATTATAACAGGACTTTGCTCCCCAGAAAATTGGGTGTGTTTAAAGAGTGATTATGTGGTGAATGGACGGGTGTTGAATGGGAGTGAATGCTCCAGGCTCCCTCTGAAAGGCACTCAATTATCCCTGATTGCTCCCCTTCACAGTGTAACCAGTGGAGATACCTGCTATTGCTGTGATTGGGAGGAAATTTACATGCAGCACTTTCTGCTGAGGGAAACAGAAAGGGCTGCGGGGTTAAAGATTTTCAAAAGACAGCCGAGAGGTCAGTTCAGCAGATGTGGTAAAGCGGTAATCGAGGAGAGCTAGGCCTAACGGGTCATTAGGAGGTGGTGGCGAATGAGAAGACTGGGAAATCAAAGGAGAAAATAACCATAAAACGTGGTTAAGGTTGTATAATAAAGATACCATACATCATACGCGCTCCGTGTTTTTCTTAAAGAGAAATATCAAAACATACAGTCAGGTGCTTTCAGAAACCTTCAAGCCTACCTTTTAAAGGACATATTTTTACTTAATACCATGTAAACATATATCTTTGCTCTGAAATATGTGGTCTTGTTTTTTTTTTTGTTGAATGACTGATGAACAATAAATGTCTTTTCTTGGCATTGATGTTCCACGAAGAACCTGCAACATCCATGGAAACTTTCAATTCCACAGGTTTCTTTAAAGTGGAAAGGGTTATTTAGGTCATTATAATGTCCTTCACATTAAGAAATGAATAAACTGTTGACTGAAAGGTTCTTTAGGAAAGCAAAACTGGTGAACTCTTGGGTACAATTTAGCAATCAGTGATTTGGCTTGAGAATGTAAAAAGAGGGCTTATAAAGACACCTGCACTTCTAAAACTTGCTATAATCCTCAACAAGTCACCATATAACCACAGGTCTAACAATAGCAAGTCCTGAAAATGTTCAGTTCCTTTTTGTATAGAAAGTCTCTTAAGCCGTGGTTGGTAATCAGCGGTTTAAATTGACCATTCAAACATTTTAACATGTTAAGCCCTACATCATTACGGGCAGACCTCTGAATGGTGCTTTCTGAATAGCGTTTCAGATCTTAAGTAGGACATTATATTCTACATTATTCATTGCTTTAAGTTTGGTCAAAGATGCTACACATAGCTAGTCCCACACTGGTCCAACGACATGCTGTTTTCTCACTGATCAGATGACAAATCGCCATATATAGGCCAAACTAATTGGATGAGGCTTAGTTCGAAGGGGTTAGTTTAAAAAGTGATCTGATTTAACAAGTACCTTTGGGAAAGCAGGAAGCTAAGGTAAGTAAGCCTCTTAATTTGCGTGAATAGTGAAAACAAGTATTGAGCATTAATGCCCAGATTACAAGGACACCTGTGGAGGTGTTAAAGCTGCAAATTTCGCTTTTCTATACTGCATTTGCCATTGCTAATAAAAACAAAGGTTCTTTATTCCACAAAAGGTTCTTTAAAGTGGAAACGAGTTATTTTGGATTATTAAAATGTTCACTCTGAGAAATAAATGGTTCTTTAATAAACTGTTGAAATGTTTATTTGTGGAACCATAATAGTTCTCGCTGTAAAAACCTTCTTTAGGAACTTTTTGTTGTTTATAGTGTGGTTCTGCAGGGAGGTCGATCGACTGGAAATTGAAGTCATTATAAAATAAAAGTGTAACGTTTCCCCCCTCGCCCATACAAAATATAGGCTAATCTAACAATTGAAATAAAGATCAGACTTCTTTGTTTACCTTGTGTGATCTGTTCAAATTCTGCTAATTTTTCGTGTGTGACTCTTGTTCTCGCTCATCTCAATGCTGGCACAATTAATCACAGCTAAAGACATTTTAAATGGTCTGTATAAAATGTTTAAGCAGATCTAGACCAACATTGTTTTAGCCATAAAGCTCATATTGAACGCACACTGATATATGGAAATCTAAATATAACTTTTGTGGTTCTGTAAGGTTGCTTGAAAACTTGTGTAGGTTCATGTAGATAACTGCTGATGATTTTAATGTCTATTGTATGATTGTGCAAAAAATAAACGCACATTAGGCATTAACAGTTATTATCAGAAACTAAACAATAATCTTTTATAAATGCTGAAACCATCCACCATCTATTTATTGAAAGCACTAAAAGTAAGAAATGTTAAGACAACACAGCATTTTCAATTCAGTTTATTTTATTTTCACATTATTTTAATATTTCCCCCTGGCTATTTCATCAAGATGAGCATATGGTTATTTTATTTCCTTCCCTGACTGGTGGCTCATATAGGTGCAATAAATTATAAATACAACTCATGGTAATGCATGGCAAACATTACCATACCAATACTGGTCTTGATACTGTTAATGTGATGTCGAATAAATACACATAGAAGAAAGTGTCCATTTACTGCTACAAAACAACTCTTTGAATGGATATGTGATGGATTAAAAGCAGCTTGCCCAAGTATGGCTGTTGTGTGTTTGTGGTGTACATTTACAATAATGAAAATATCATTCAAAAATGACTGAAACCATTCAGCAATCAGAAACAACGAATAAACAAACAAACAAACAAACAAACAAACAAAGAATGCTACAGTTCGACTGAAGACTACTTTTGTCTATTTATTGAGAACAACTCTCTTGAAATCAGTGCTTCTGCTTGACTTTGGTCTTTTGCCATCTCTTGAGTGAGAGCGAGTATTAGCACTCCTCTTTTCCAGCCGTCCCAGCAGCTGTGATGTGGGTCAGCTGAGCCGAATGCTCCTTCGCTTTGAGACGCAGGGCTGCTATGCTGGAAGCTCGGAGGTCCACCGTCGGAGAGGAAGGTAAAGGTGGTGAAGAGGAGAGAAGGCTGTTGGTGAGGTGAGAGCGTTGAATTGAACCCTCTATGGCAGGTAGAGGTATCCTTTGAAGAGCCATTGGACCTAGGCTTGTAAACAGTCTGATGAGGAAAAACAGAATATCATTCACTGTCTACGATTTATGTAAATTACACAGTATTTAACTGTAATATGAACTGTATTTTACTGTAGGGCAGTTTTGCAGTATGTTAGTTTCAAATAGCATTGTGAAAATCACTCTATATTTTAGAGATATACATACAATTCTGTAAATACATATACAGCAAGATAAATGCTGCTGTAAATGTAAATAGAGTATACTTGCTGTAATTGATTTACAGTAGGTTACTGTAGATTCTACACTGTAAAAAAATCTTGCTGACTTTAATGTTTTAGTTGAATCAAATTAACTAGTCACCTCAACTTACAGCAATCAGACTGACTAAAAATATTAAACTTGGTATAACTTTAAAAAAATCAGCTGAAATTGACTTGTTAAAAGTCAACAGTTAAATCAACATAAATATATTTGTTGTCTTGACGTTTTGTTGTTACATTTTTTAACAGTGTACAGGAAATTGTTAACAGTGTAACCATGACAAAACCTACTGTATATCTTAATTGTTTATGTTTCTCATGCATGCAGGTGAGTCTCACCTTCCGAAAGTAGGGTTGATGAAAGCGGGATGTCTAAACATGGCCGCCCCTAAGAGTGCGCTAAAGCCAGGAGGGGAGACAGAGTTTTGGGGCGGCTGAGCCAGTCTTTGGAGGGGGGCAGGCCAGGCTGAATCAATAGCTGGAAGTGGGTTTGGGACAAAAGGATTCCCGCTCAGGTAATGACACAAGGACTGTGCAGCAGGAGGGGCTCCTGGATAGTGTAAGCTCAGGGTGTGTGGCTGGACCCCCACCTTTTCTCTTTTTCTCCATTTCGCACGTCGGTTCTGGAACCAGACCTTAAGAGAAAGACAGTGCTTTTAATCAGAAATAAGTCAAAATAAATAAATAAATGGAGGTTAATTCTGGTGAAGAAATCTAAAAGCACATCAAGCTATCGAGTGAAAGAAAAATGAATGCCATACAATTAAAAAATAATATCAAATGCTAAAATTTGATAATTTAATAGTACTTGTTTTGCTTTACATGAAAATGAATTACTGAAAAAAAATTCATTATTTTATTCTATGAGTAATTCCTGTGATAACAATAAAATATACATACATGTAACCCTAAACCTAATGCTAGGCCGTAGAATAAGTACAGTAAGTTAATTATTATCATTCAGCAGTTGAGTGTAACAAGGACACTGTAATATAAATTTTAACATACATTTCTGTGTGAAAGGAAATGAAAAGGTCTGTGTTTTTAAAAAACGGAAAGTTATACAATGAAAGTTAATATGGCCCAGTGTTGTTACCTTCGCTCAAACGACACACAATATCTTTTGTTTTCCGAAGAAAGCTCTGTGGTGGTGCGTAAATGACGACAGAACTATTGGGTTAAATATTACTTTAAAAACCGGCGAGCGTAGGCTAAGTAACGTTGTTTATGTTAGTGCAAATATTACAACAAATTGGCAATAACGCATTAAAACAGGCGTGTGTACCATATTTAAATACATCCAAAAAGACTATTGAAAAGAGCTAAATGAAAGAAAATCGAATGTCTTAATAAAAATGCCCATTTATTTCTATGACTAACAAATCTGATGTCTCGGTATTTTTACGGTGCTTTAGGAACAAATCCGCTAATCAATAACGATCGAGAATGCAAAGATGTATAATCTGTTACTGTGATGAGCTGAACAGAGGTCATGAATAACAAAAGTGACTTACTTGTACTCGTGCTTCTGTAAGATCAAGTCTCATTGCCAATTCCTCCCTTAAATTATAGAGAAAAATAAGTTAATGTTCTTTATCTGCTAAAACGTTCGTTCAAAAATAATTTCATTAATCTAATATTCTTTCCATAATCACATAAATAGTGATTATTAAATCTGTTTAATCAGAATGTGGCTTTTACTGAAGCTGCAATGTAAAATAAAAATGTATACATAGCCTATTATTAAAAATAGCCTAATTTTAATAATATCAATTCAAGACAAGGACGAAGGGTTTATAGGGCTAAATGAATAATATTAGCCTACTAATAAAAAGTAGGCTAGCTAAAATATCGAGGTATTATTGAGTTTAAAGCTAATACAATTTATTGTTATTATTATTATTTAATCTAATTCGTTCATTTTAAATTCTAATAAAGTCTGTTCTTTAATTAAATGAGGATTTAACTGATTGTGCCTCAATACTGTTTAGCCTATATATGACTGCACAATTTTGAAATTCGTTCATTTGTAGCCTACCTAGTGAACACATCTGGGTAGTGAGTCTTTTGAAAAGCTCGTTCCAGCTCCTCAAGCTGATAGCTGGTAAATGTTGTCCGGTATCTCCTCTGTTTTCGTTTCAACATCCCATCTTCAGTGTCACTTCCCGCGGATAAAGAAGTTTCCTCGCCGTTCTTCAAATAAGCCTCTCGTTCCTGCTTTAGAGTCACAGTTGTCTCTCCACAAGTATCGGCTCCTTCTTCCTCATTTATTGGCGTGTTTTTGCAGGACGCGTGTTCTTGATACGATCCAGCACGACTGATGTTGATCAGCGAGGCCTCTGTCATTTTGAATTTTTCACAGGCTGTTTGGAGCAGTCTCGGGCCCGCTGTTTCGTCTGTGGAGGAGTCTGTCAGCGGGGCGAAGGGGCGGCGGAGCTTCGGCGGCAGGTGCATGTCTGGATGAAGGGGCCTCAGACCGTGTGGTGTTGCTGTAAGAAAAAAAAAATCTGAATGATTATCAACAGAACAAATTAAGATATAGTTTATTTAATAAAATTTTATTCAATAGACCAAATAGAATCTTAGCCAAGCATAATTTTACCTCTATTTTGAGCGCTAATTGTCTCTTTAGAAATAAAATGTTACAACTTTCGCAATAATATATAAGCACCATTTGGGGTTCCTCAAAGAACCTTTTTTAAAATGCTTTTTAAAAGAACAATTTTTTTCGTTTAGAGCATTTTTTTATTTAATTAGACTATAGAAATCATTTTAGGTTCTATGTTAAAGCGATTGATCACCCCCAAAACTTTAATTTACATATTATTTACTAACCCTTAAGTGGTTCACAAAAGTTTTTTTCCTGTTGAACACAAAAACAAAAAGATATTTTGAAGAATGTTAGAAACTGTATCGAATTCCAAGAAAAATAGTACAGGGAAGGCAATGGTTAGGCAGCAGTTTCAAACGTTTTCCAAACATTATCTTGTTCAACAACAAAAAACTAAACAAAACAACAAAAACAAAGAAATAAATGAAAAGAAAAGAAAACCAAATAGGTCTGTGGCAAGTAAAGGCTGAGGAAATAGGACAGAATTTTCAATTTGGTGAACTTGTTATTTAAAAGATATAATGCTAATGTTACATAATGCTAATGTTACATGGACACAGGAAGAAGAAGAAAACTGTTTGACAACAAACTGTGAATTTAAGGCATGTTTGGATTCAGCTTTTTGAATACCATTGTGCAGTGTAAAAGTAACAGGTACAATTCAGTGGACAATAATGTAAAAACAACTAACGAACAAGCGACTTACCTTGAACTTTTAAGGGACTTTTCCTTAGAATGCTGTCGATGCAGTATGAGGACAACCGAGTTGGTGTTTTACATCTGCAGTTGATTTGTTCTGGATTATCCTCTTCTACTTCGCTGCTCATATCTCTGGCTTTATGAAGGCTTCAGAGAGCAGTGATCCATCGGGCGCGCGTCCTCGAGCTCTCGCTGACTGATCGCTGCACAAGAACGCGCGCGCCGACCTTTGTACTGATGCTTCAGCTTCCAAAACTCAACTACAGCGTCTGATTGGTTCTCTGGTGAAAGGCTCTGCCTCAGTCTGGGTGCTTCAGTTTAAAGAGACTGTCGCTTTATCTGGCAGTGCTAACTTTATGTGGGCTAGGCTATTCTCGTTTTACCTTAAACTTCTTCTTCTGAAACTACTTCAGTAGTTAATACTAAGTAGTTAAAATATTAATAGCCTAACAGAATAGGAAAATACAAGGCTAATAAATTTAAATATAATAATAATAATATTAGCATAATAATAACTATTAGTAGTATAATTATTATTATAGTAGTATAAATATAATTATTTTCATTGACTATTGATATTAGTAGACCATCAGCAGTTGTAGCTATAGTCTTTACATTGTACTATGCTGTTACTTTTAAATGCTTATTATTAATATTACTATAATAAAATATTTCCTGAAATGCCAAAACAGAATTAGCAAACCATGCTTTTATTCTTGACCATATTGAACCGATTTGTTTGCACTTTTAGAAAGGCACAAAGAAAAAAAGAAAGAAAGAAAGAAAGAAAGAAAGAAAGAAAGAAAGAAAGAAAGAAAGAAAGAAAGAAAGAAAGAAAGAAAGAAATTGGATAGAGTAAGACTATTTTCAAAGTCAAAATGAATAATCAGCACTACAGCAAATCTTTAAGTATGGGTTATTTATGATTTCTCTTTAAGAACATATTTAGTGTGGATTTGAATAAACTGCACCGTGAGCGCCATCTACTGCACATGGAACCATACATGCACCGTTTAATCACAGGCATGAAACTGAGAACTCTATGAATTACATATGGGGAAAAAGAGACATCATGACAATTCAGATTCGTTGTTTTGAGAAAATTGTAGGCAAATATTTCTTTTTTGCATTTCATAAAAGCAGATTTATTCCAAATGAACAATAAAAATAGGCTGATAACACACTTTTTTCTCTCCAGAAAATGACAGCCAGCATAATAAAGATTCTTGTTTGTTGTGACAGAAAACAGGGTTCTTCCAGCAAATATCATTAGACTCTTCTGTACAGTTAAAATATTGGCATCGTGTTGTCTAAAATGTCTAATAACATGGCAAAGTTTAACGCAAAAACTAATCAATTTAACGAGCAGCTGATTTGATCAAGATTTCCATCCTAGATTTAATTTAAATGAACAAAAAAAGACTTGGTAGACAGTTTACACGAAGACATGCTGCTGATTATTGAATCTTGTTGAACGTGTTGAGTGTTCATTTTTGAAAATTGAATTTAAAAAAGTTCCCATGGTCACGCTTTCTTGGTCACCATGGAAACTATACACAAGCACAACAAAGCGACTAAATTGAAAATGGCAGCCAGACACGAACCAGCAGAAGAGGCCGTTGACGGTCCTTATTACCTCGAGAAGGTTTTCATCCCAGAGGACTCTGAGGATGATTACCAATACGACGAAGTGACCGTCGACGACGAGCTCAGCGTAACCGAGGGCGAAGAGGACCTGGAAACTGCCGTGAAAGCAGCGCTGGATCAAACTGACGCCTCTCCACAGAGAGTCAGTTCAGCCAAACATCTCGTTCCTAAAATACCCGAGGTGGTAGACGACTTTCTTCGCAATTATCTGGTAAATATGGGCATGAAGAAAACATTAAACTGTTTCCAAACTGAGTGGTTTGAAATGAAACACAAAGGCTTAATAAAAACAGAGCAAACTGAACTCATCCCTGACGCCTATACGCACAACCAGCTCCTGGACAACGAGCTAAAAATCGTACAAAAAGAGCGGGATAACTATAAACAAGCTGCATTTGAGGCTGGAGAAACCATAATCAAACTACAAAGAGAGAGGGACTTCCATAGGATGCAGCACAAGCGTGTTGTTCAGGAGAAGAACAGGCTGATTGAGGACATAAAAAAGTTGAAGAAACACTACGCATCATATGAACCTGCTCTTAGGCAGCTGAACGACAAATATCAGACAGCTGTGAGGCAAAAGATGCTGGTCAGTCTGGAGAGAGATAGAGCTTTCAGCCAGGTCCAGAACCTAGATGGCTCTCTACGTTCCTCACGAGCCCAAACAGCCTTAAAACCAGCCAACTCTCCACAGGAACGAGAAAAAACGCAGAGGAGTCCTGAAAAAGGAGCACACCTGCCATGTGACGATGCTCTAAACAGAAAACATCCTAAAGACTCTGAATTCCCATCCAGCACTCGCCTCAATCCCTACTTGCCACAAATCAAAGCTCTTTCCTCCCCCAACACCAAGTCAGCCAACCTCTCGCTCTGCAAGTCTTTCAAAGCGCACACAATGGCAGTGAGCTTCCTCGCTCTGCATCCCCGTAAAATGATAGTAGCCTCATCAAGTGATGACCAGCTTTGGAGATTATGGGCAATCCCCAAGGGAGAGATGATCATGACTGGCGAGGGCCACACTGATTGGCTGTCATCTTGTAGTTTCCACCCCAGCGGTGATTTCTTGGGTACCACAAGTGGAGACACCACAGTTAAAATCTGGGACTTTGCCCAAAGTCGATGTGTGCTCAGTTTGGAGGGGCACCTTCACGCCACTTGGGCCTGTTCTTTTCACTCCTGTGGTGATTTTGTGGCATCTTGCTCTATGGATAACACAACTAAAGTGTGGGATTTAAATAGCGAGCGCTGTCGCTGCACTCTGCGTGGACATGTTGACTCTGTGAACAGCGTTTCTTTCTTGCCCTTCTCAAATATTCTACTAACCTGCTCGGCAGACAAGACACTCTCTCTTTGGGATGCCCGTGCCGGATTGTGCGCCCAGACTTTCTACGGGCATAAGCATTCATGCAACCATGCAGCTTTTAATATCACAGGCGACACAATTGCTTCGTGCGACTCTTTTGGGGTGGTCAAATTATGGGATGTGAGGAACGTGTCTGCAATGGTGAGCATGGACACCGGGCCTCATCCCAGCAATCAAGTGGCCTTCAGTCCAAACGGAAGAATTCTGGCGGTGGCGAGTAACGATGGCTCGGTCAAGACAGTTGAAGTGGCCTCTTTACATGTGTCCAGTTTAACAGCTCATGATGATGCAGTACAGAGCGTCACTTTTGACCACAAAGGGGAATACCTGCTATCTGCAGCCTCAGATGGTGCAATTCACATCTGGTCATAATAACTAAACATATTTAAGTTACTAAACACCTTAATGTTTTCTTGTAAATAAAAGAAAACAGCAATGCACTGCAAGACATATTCAAAAAAAAAATTAAGTAGTTTTTTTGTGCATTGGTACTGTATATATTTACAAACAAAATGTTATTTGCTCATATAATTATCCAAATGGCAGAATGTTTAACTTAATTGTAAAGCGCTATTTTGAATATTTGCACATGTTAGTGTTTAAATTCTTTGTTGAAATATATTAAACATGTTTTAGAAAATACAAATTTAATAAAACGATTAACTCAGGCTTGTTTTATTGGTTTACTTATGAGTTATGAGTGCAGGTTGCATGTCTACATGATTAAATAATTGTATATGAACTGTATGTAAATTGTTGGAATAATGTAAAGAAAGAAAACATGGGCAAAATAAAAGTATGACAGACTGATACTTCAATACCATTAATTATAATGGATGATTTAAGCTTCCTAAATCCATATATATATTGGTGAAATCTTCAAACTAAACACAGTAATTTAAATGTATCTTAATCTAACAGTCATTCATTCATTTTCTTTTCAGCTTAGTCCCTTTATTAATCTGGGGTCGCCACAGCGGAATGAACCGCCAACTTATCCAGCATATGTTTTTTACGCAGTGGATGCCCTTCCAGCTGCAACCCATCACTGGGAAACATCCATACACACTCATTCACACACATACACTACAGACGATTTAGCTTACCCAATTCACCTATACCACATGTTTTTTTGGACTTGTGGGGGAAACCGGAGCACCCGGAGGAAAACCACGCCAACACGGAGAGAACATGCAAACTCCACACAGAAACGCCAACTGACCCAGCCGGGGCTCGAACCAGTGACTGCGCCACCGTGTTGCCCCTTAATATAACAATTTTCACAAAATATTTAATCGTAATTTACAAAAAAAATTAATTATTTAAAAAATATAACTATAATCTCATTTCCTCATTCTCTTATTAGCTCCCCTGACCGGTGGCCATTAGATTATTTCAGTGACCTGCAGAGGTGTTTGTGTTTCCTCTCATAGCCACATGAGGGCCAAATATATTCACACAATTATGAACATGACCAGATAATGTACACAGTCATACATTTTTTTCTAATGTTGAAAATAATAACACTAGACATTATTTAAACATAAATATGAACTTTGTGGGCATTATTAAGGATTATAGAATACACCTTAAAGGGACTTTGGCATTACCTGCTCTTTCTCCTAAGCATTTCTCGTGAAATTTGTTTAGATTTATGATTTTCTTTTTATATTTACAAATATATATTTAAAAATAATACAAATTGTATTTTCATTCAACTAAAAATAAACCTTTAAACTTTTATCAATCTCCTGGTTTTCCCTTTAATTCCGAAGCAGTTTTCTTTAGCAGTAAGTCTTTACTCCAAAGCGTTCAAGATTTGTTAGAAAATTATTTTGTATTTTTACTGTGCTCGAAAAGGTTAACAAGCAATAATAGACTACTGCATATTAATCAAGTTTATCATAAAATATAAAACATTCATTCATTCATTTTCTTTTCAGCTTAGTCCCTTTATTAATCTGGGGTCGCCACAGCGGAATGAACCGCCAACTTATCCAGCATATGTTTTTTACGCAGCGGATGCCCTTCCAGCTGCAACCCATCACTGGGAAACATCCACACACACCCATTCACACACATACACTACAGACAATTTAGCTTACCTAATTCACCTATACAACATGTCTTTGGATTTGTGGGGGAAACTGGAGCACCAGGAGGAAACCCACGCCAACATGGGGAGAACATGCAAACTCCAAACAGAAACGCCAACTGACCCAGCCGGGGCTCGAACCAGCGACCTTCTTGCTGTGAGATGATTGTGCTACTCACTGAGCCACCGTGCTGCCCCAAATATAAAACAAGTGGACATAAATAAAATACAATACATAAAACAAAAATAGCTTTTAAACTGAAACAACGGATACTTCAACCTAAGGGGTTTCTTGTGTTTAACAAATGTTTTGTTTGTTTGTTTGTTTGTTTAAAAGTTAAAACTAATTCAACCATTCCAAAGCATACCAAAAAAAAAATGCCAGAGCGCAACAGCACCTGACTACCTACATAAGTCAAATATACAGTATTTACAGTAGGCCTACATATGTATAAATTTGACACAAATATTCTCCGTGTCTTTGGGTGGCGCGTTTGCCCAAACCGATGTGTGGAGCTGACGGCGGAAGTGCGTATCTACAAAAACACGGACACGCCCCCTCTTGTTATTGGCGCGTGTCGCGGACTGGAGCAGAATGATACATATTTATTCAAATTATTCTTGAAATATTAATTACAGCATTAGACTGGCTTTTATTTACAATTGCATGCTCGGATCAATGACACGGTATGACAAAAAATTTGCCGAATAATCACTCACGAGACGGGAATGTAATTTGACAGCACGAGCCCGCAGCATCCTGTTGCTGACCATGTAGATTGACAACAACAGCCTAGTTTCAAAGAAAACAGCGACATTTCTCGTGGTAATTAGGCTCACTTTTACCTCTCCGCAAAAATGATGAAAAGCGTGGGAAAGCATTTTGGGTTGAGGCGAAAATGTGCGCCCCCAAAATCTCGCATTGACAAGAAAAAGACTCGCGTGAACCCCATCGACACCATGCTGGATGACAGCGACGAGGGCTCGTTCGGCGGCAGCACCACCAGCGTCAGCTCCGAGAGCGAGTACCACAAATCCGAGCAGGACTCCGGGACATCCGACAGCTCCTACCGTGCGCGGGAGAGCGACGCCGACGACAGCAGCGATACCGACGAGAGGCGCACAGTGTCCCGGAGGCAAAAGAAGAAGACCGCCAGCGCGCCGGCTCCGGACGAGGACTCTAGCAGCAGCAGTAGCGTCTCCAGATTGAGGTAAAGTTGATTAAAAATTGGGATTGAGGTAATTTGGTTTTATATTCGCAAATTAGTTCATTTTAACAGTCCATATAGTGTTTACCACTCTAATTTGAATATTGGGTCTGAAATCTCATTTAAGTATGTCTTCAAAACAACATTAGCACTATTTAATTGACTGTGAACAATGTTGTACTTTGACAGTCATTGGTTGCTAATTTCCCTATTTAGAATTTGCAAATAATACTTTTATGAAATTATATTAAGGAGAATGTCCAAATATGCAAATATAAAACCAACTTTACCTCAATAAAATTGAGCAATTCCATGCAAATGTCAACATTCCCATGAAAAAAACAGTGAAACCCTTTCTACATTGTTTGCTTAGGCTCGTATTCTACAGTACTGTAAAAATACTAAAAAATGTCTGTCAATGCTTTCAAACAATTATATTTGATTTACCAAAGTCACACTAGTGCCAATTTCACATCTGTCAGCTCCATAACCAAGAGGTGTCACATCCAAAACAAAGCTTTTTTCTTATGAATGCAAAAATGTAAATTAAAATAAAATCAATCATTTTTGTTCTACAGTGAGCCAACTCTTATCATTTTAATTAGCATTATTTCTTTTGGGTTGTGCACAGAATTCACAGAATTTCTAAGTGTGTTGTATACTGTAAATTCGCATACTGTAAATTCATGTTTATTTGCCTCATTTAAAGTATAAAAATGTTTACAGATTGATCCCTTAACTCTGTGGTTAGTTGTTTTTAGAAAAATATAAACAGATGTTTCAATGTAATGTTAACATATACCTTCTCTGTGATTTTACTGTAATTGTCACATATATAACGCTGGAATTGCACTTATATTCACACATTCAGACTTTGGCGTTCAATAAGATGGTAAAGCAGAATTTAAAAAGGCTAATACAGGTTAATTGTAATTATGGTAAAGTTGGTTTCATGTTTACAAATTCATTCAGTGACAACTTGTGACATGCTCCCTATTTTGTTTACCATGGTACTTTGAATATTCGGTCTGAAATCATATGTAAGAATGACTCGAAAACAACATTAGCACTAAATATGAACACTGTTTTACTTTGCTGTCTGGCTGCTGATATGATTTCACTATTTAGAATTTGCAAAGAATATTTTTCTGAAATTATTTTATTAAGGATAAAGTCATAGTGTGTGAATATAAAACCAACTTTACCTCAATCAGCAGCAGCACTTCCAGATTGAGATAAAGTTGGTTTTTGCACATTCAGACTTTTTTGGTATTTAATAAAATGGTAAAGCAGATTTTAAGAAGGCTAATACAGATTAATTAAAATGGCGTATTGTTGTTATGAGCACAGCGTGACAACTTGTGACATGCAACGGTTCCTACAGTATATCGTCTACCACCCTACTTTGAATATTCGGTCTGAAATCACATGCAAGTATGCTTCAAAACAACATTAGCACTATTTAATTGACTGACAATATCTTGTACTTTGATGTTAACATGACTTATTTAGAATTTGCAAAGAATGGAGCTCGGGAATCTACATCATTGCGAGTTGCGGTCGACCATGTTTGTGGACAAACGCAAGAGTGCACAGTGTAAACCAATGGAAATTACAACCGAAAAAAACAACCATTTTATAGTAATAACTTTTGATCTCACAAACACTCCGAGTAAAATGGACTAATGTGTATATACCTTTATAAACGCTCTTTGTGTGTCTGAGAAGCTGAAAATATGCATTCCATGACATTCTGTCTCCGGCGGTGAAGTGTAACTGGACAAGCCGAGCACAGACGCAGAGGGGCCAGATCCCGAGTGGATCAAATAAATGAACAGGTTTATCCATAACTGACAGGGTATCAACGAGCTGCTGCTAGAAAAAGATGATTTTCTTCATTATTTGTAGTCCAACAACTTATAGTTTATTTCTGATAAGTGTATATGTGATACAATAAATCAATAGGGATCAATGGGAATCAGGCTTCCTTGTCCTAAATACCCAGAATGCATTGAGCTGTTACGACACATTCCTGTTCTCTATACTTTTCTGAAATTATATTAAGAAGGTGAAAGTCTGAACGTTCGAATGTAAAAGCAACTTTACCCCAATGGCCTCCAGCAGCAGCAGCGACTCCTCCAGCGATGTGGGTGGAGAGCCGCTCCGGAGGGTCCTACAGAGGAAGAGGCTCCGGCTGCCTGAGGACTCGGAAGATGAGGCTCTGAGGAAGAAGAAGAGGGAGGCAGAGATCAAGGAAGCTGCTGCCAAGAGAAGAGAGAGGAAGAATAAACTCATGGAGCTGTCGAAGAAGAGAAAGTCAGGCACACCGCGGCGCAGGCGCAGGACGATGGTGAGTGGAGACGTACTATTCAGTCCTTTGAAGTAAAAAGTAAAGCAATTTTCATGTTTGTCGATGTTACAACTCTGCCTTTTGACCAGTATTTTTCCAAATATAAAACTTCCAATATGACTTTTTTTTGTGCATAATTTACTAAATATAACATAGACAGAGATCATTTCAATGAAGTTGCTATTGCAGATTCGGAAATAAGTGGCAGTTCACCAAAATATTACAATGCTCTAATGCCTCCAAACCTGTTTGAATGTCTTTCTTCTGTTGAACACAAAACAAGATATTTGGAAAATTGTTGGAAGCAATTGACTTCCATAGTATTTTTTTCCTGTGATGGAAGTCGGTGGTTTCCAACATTCTACAGAATATCTTCTGTTTTTTTTTTTTGGTAATTTTGGTGGGATTCTTGCCACAAGTGCACTTTCATTTCTTACCTTGGTTGCCATGTTCATTTATCCTCTCCACTGTGACAGAGAGGAAAATATCTGAAAGGTTTTGTGACAGTCAGCCATTGATGGTTTGTTAATGTTTTGGCCAGTGATCGGTGGATGATGACCATTGTGTCAAAATAGGTTAAATCTTGAAATCGTATTAAATTATTAATTAGCGATATCAAAAGCTTTTCAAGATTTTTCGATTACTAATAATTCCTTACATTTATATAGCGCTTTTCTAGACACTCAAAGCGCTTTACTTATTGGGGGGAATCTCCTCATCCACCACCAGTGTGCAGCATCCACCTGGATGACGCGACGGCAGCCATATTGCGCCAGACCGCACACCACACACCAGCTGATTGGTGGAGAGGAGACAGAGAGATGAAGCCAATTATGATATGGTTAGGAGGCCATGATGGACAGAGGCCAGGATGCCGGGGTTAAATCGCTATTTTTTTTTGAAGGACGTCCTGGACGAAGGACGACCACAGGGGGACCTTCACATGTCTTATTTGAAAGACGGCGCTCACTGAGCAATATCGTCCCCTTCACTATACTGGGGCATTAGGACCCACACAGACTGCAGGATGAGTGCCCCCTGCTGGCCTCATTAACACCACTTCGGCCGCAACCTAGCTTTCCCATGTGGTCTCCCATCCAGGTACTGACCAGGCGCAGCCCTGCTTAGCTTCAGTGGGCGACCATGTTAGAGTTTCAGAGAGCTAGCTGCCGGCAAATTATTGACAGGGAAAAACTAAAAACATACTCAATTTTGTAAACTTTAGGGGGGAAAACCCTGGAATAGTTTACATCAAACATAATGTACTTTTTAAAAAATAGATTGGCAATTTGTATGCTTAAGGAAGTCATGAAAGGACAAATAGTTTGGTGAATCTCTAATGTGTTATTTCAAGGCACTTATATCAAGGAAAAATATTATAGCAATGGTTATAAAAACATCAGGGTTTCCTTCCAAAAAGTGTGGGTTAATAATAATAACTTTTTGTCTGTTTGTTGTTTTTCTGCAGGGTTCAGATGATGATGATGAGGAAGAGGAGGAGAATAAAGAGGAGAGCAAGGAGGTCAAAGTTGAAGAGCCGAGTAAAGCAGATGATTCAGCTGAAGACTCCAGTGTGGAGGAGAACGGCAGTCCTCTGAACAGCAGCGACGAGGAGAAGCTGGCTCATAGCAGCGACAGTATGAAGGATTTTATTGTGGAGGAGGAGCAGAAGAAGGATGATGAGCAGGATGGAGACGAGGACGTCAAAGAGAAGATTCTCTCTCAGCTTCCACGCCAGTGTAAGACCATTTTGGATTCTTGCATAAAAAATGCTTAAAGGGGTGGTCCAGAGTGTATTTTTAAGGCTTGGTTATGTTTATGGGGTGCAAAACAATGTGTGCTCATGCTTCATTTGTAAAAAAAATAATAATAATTTGTTCATATACCTTACTTTAATTATATACTGCTACTTAGCTAACATGAAAACGACTATTATATTTCCTAGTTCCGGCAAAAGCCCGCCCTCAAGAGGCTCTGATTTTTCAGCTAACATAATGTGCTGTGATTAGCTCCACGCCACCAGGAAGCGTCACGCCTCTACTAGCACACGCTTTACTGTTGTGTAAATACTGACAGTCAGTGTAACTGGTTAGCCTTATCAGTTTGAGCCTGAATCAGACAAAATAAAGAGGACACAGCTGAACCTCATGCCTGCTCTCTAAAATAAAATCTGACAAGTGTCTTTCATATATATTCGAGTTATAAGCATGTGTAAGTAATATGAAACCTTCACATATCTTTTGCGAGTTGGTTATTTGAGATGTAAAACGCACAGAAAGCGGCAGCATAGAGAGACACTGCATCGCTGCTGAAGATTGTGTGTTTACAGCGATTTGACGGATAAATATGAATTTGTGTTAACGGTGTCAAACAGCATTTCCCGTTGTTTACATCCTTGTTTACATCCTTGCTACAACATACCGTTAACGGCAGAAAATATACACGTAATAGATCAATTTTAACAAATAAAAATACTTACAGGTTGTGACTCACAAGCCACAGCTTCTGCTATTATGGTTGGAGTTGTTCCTTCTTTAAGGAGTTTTTAGCTGAATCCAGCACTGACCTGGGAGAGATTCTGGAAGCTGTCCTTTGTCAAAAGCTAGCTCTATCTTTTTTATAATTCTCTAGAACATAATTAATATAAAATTGTAAGCACTTCTCTGTGTGATGTCCTTTGGAAGCCCAAATACAGAAACAGCGTGTAACCTGAAGAGTTTATGGCATCATTAACCCGGATGTATTTTTTGTAGTCCTCAAACTTCGTTCACTGTAGGCTTTGCTAAATTTACTCGGTAAAAGCCAATGTCTCCCTTTGCATTGAACTTTGAGCATATTACATTCAAAGATATTGTTTATGCTCACACGGCTACATTACACATGAACCAAAGTTTAACATATGATATCGTAGTGGACCACCCCTTTAATGGAAACTGCAAGATGCACATACATTTGAAAAACATGCATAAAAAACGTATGCGCACAACAGAGTAGGATAAACTTTTAATCTGATAAGAAAATGTGCATAAACTACAATTGAAACACATTAAATACTGAATGAATTCCAGCATGCGCATCAAAAAAAGTATTTTCTTTTTATTATTATTTTTTTTACAGACCCTATCCCCATGTGATAACAATAATAAGTGCGATGAGACGCCATTAATAGACAAACCAGTGGACCTACTACATTGTAAAACATCTGAAATGTTGTTTTTGTTACTCTAAAATCCCTCAGCCAAAGTCTGTCATCAAAGTGGTTCAGTATAAATATCTCCCAGAACTGTCTAAAGATTCTGTGCTGCCAAAGAGCCTCTCGCACCTCCAAAAGCACCGTACATTCATTGCGTTTTATCCGTCTTCTAAGATGCAAGTAATTTATTTTATGAGAAAAAAGTGGCTTTTCCTGTCACAGCAAACTCCATTTTTCTGTTTGATATTTGTCTCCAGTTTATCAGGAAGTGACAATTTTGTTCTCTTTGACTCATTGGACGGAAACCAATTTTTCACTAATGTTTCATGCGATATTACAGTTTTGCACATAAATCTTTGGACGGAAACATAGCTAGTGTGTGATGTCTAAATGACTTGGAAAATCTGATTTATTTCTGTGTATTTCAGTCATCACAGGATCTCAGCTCAGCCATTTTCAGCTGGTGGTCAAAGCCTTGCTGATCAATGTACTGGACTCCACTTTCCTCAAGTCACTTTACAGTAGGTTTATAAACAAACATGCAAATATTATCACACTATTAATGTCAATAATATTAATAATAATAGTGAAATATTTGGGGTAAGTTAATACTTAATACTTCCATTCAACATGGACAAGCTTTTCTTTTGTACTTTTTGATATAATTTCTTTTTGATGAAAATGAGCATGTTTTATAAACATTAAATAATAAACATTTTATTTCTGGGGAAGCACAATCAATTTTGACGAAGCTAATTCATTATTGACAATCATTTTATTATCCAATCAGCTTAAGACCAACCCCCTATACATAGACAAGCACGTCTTACCTCTGTTTCTCTTGACTTCAGCATCCCTCCACCACCCCAACTCCACACTTTTAAACCTGATATCTACATAAATGGGAGGGGGGGAGCCTTCTGGAGCCGAGCTAGACACTGTGCTCGGAGCCCTATCACTCTGTCCATCCTGATAAGGGGTATAGCACGAGTTAGGGTGTCTTTCTGAGCTCAGAGATCACAGCTTGCCAAATAAGCATACTCCATTCAGTCAAATATCTGTGAACTTGTGAATGTAGGTTCAGTGCTTTCGCTTTTAATGGCAATAAATGTTGTTTCATTGCCTTTAAAGTGAAATTACAGAGAAAAACGTTCATTTTAGAAGACATTTGTATACAGCACTTAGAGGCTTTTGCATCTGAACTCTTCAAATATATGTTTTTGCTTATTCTAACCTTTTTATTGTTTTGATTCTTGGGAAAACCCCTTTTTGTCATTGACCCATAACCACATGACTACAGGTGGCGAACGAACAAAACGATATGCCCAGGAGATGAAAACATCATTACTTCATTTTGATGAGCGAATGGTTCTTCCCCGCTTGGAGAACCTGAAGCAGAGGAGCCGCTGGAAAGAGCGCTACAAAGTAAGCTTCTCTTTGAGCTTTGTCACATTTCCAAGAATATATGAAGATGTATGCGTGATGCTGACATGACATGACATAAAAATGTTTTGTTGTCCTTTGATGTGACACCCCTGTTTATTGAAAATTAGGGCTGCACTATATTGGAAAAATCTGATATTGCCATATTTTGATTTCTACGATTATATGTTGCAATGTGAATATAATTTCACCAGATGATTTAAATTGCTGTATTTGGAAAGATTTCATTCACTTAGATAGATAGGTTGGGATGATCAAGTATTTTTCTATGCAGTGCGTTTGCATAAATTATAATAAATTACAAGCATATAAATACAACAGAGGGCCTCACGGTGGCGCAGTGGATGGCACGATCGCCTCACAGCAAGAAGGTCGCTGGTTCGAGCCTCGGCTGGGTCAGTTGGCATTTCTGTGTGGAGTTTGCATGTTCTCCCCGTGTTGGCGTGGGTTTCCTCCGGGTGCTCCGGTTTCCCCCACAAGTCCAAAGACATGCTCTATAGGTGAATTGGGTAAGCTAAATTATCCGTAGTGTATGTGTGTGAATGAGTGTGTGTGCATGTGTGTGCACGTTTCCCAGTGATGGGTTGCGGCTGGAAGGGCATCCGCTGTGTAAAACATATGCTGGATAAGTTGGCGGTTCATTCCGCTGTGGCGACCCCAGATTAATAAAGGGACTAAGCCAAAAAGAAAATGAATGAATGAATGAATAAATACAACAGAGCAGAAATTAAATAAAATAAACAGTGCTTCATGGTTTTATGAACAATATTCAGGTACAGAAATTGAACAGTCAAACATAAAATTACATGGTCATCATTGTATAAAAAAAAACAAAAAACTAATATTTAATAATATCTTTACGTTTTAATATTTAATAAATAATCTAATCCTGCGATGTGACTATTGCAGATACATACAATATGATATTGATGCTCAAACGATATATTGTGCAGCCCTATTGAAAGTCATGGAGAGACAAAAAAAAACTTATTTAAACTTATTATTTTAACTACTTATTCATAAAAAATAGGTAGCACCATATACAGATGAACTAACCCTAACATTGAAGATAAATCACTCTCACGCTACTTGTATATTATTAAGAGTTGTATTCCTTCATTTTTGCTGTCACACCATAGGACAAATTTAAGGTACAGTTCAGTAAAAATGTAAATAAAGTTAGTGACCCCTTTTATTTTCTCCAACTTCATAAATATACATATACATACAGTGTTTATTTGCCAAGTACCCATGTAGAATATACATATGTAGAAAAGACATATTTAAGATTCTATTCATAATTCTCATTTTTAATAGGAGAGAGTAGAATGCTATCCTAAACTGCGGGTGGTGATGACGAGAACTCAGATGAAGGGATGTGAAGCCTGTGAGCTTCACAGAACGGGCCGCTTCACTGTTCGTCTCTCTGGACAGTTGTACCACTGCGAGACCCTGCAGGAGGACACGTTCATGCCTGACGATTCCCAGGTTGTTTTTCACGCAAATCCCAAAATTGAAGTGTTGTTGAAAGAAAAATTTGAAAGGCTCATATTAACTGCAATGTCTGTTTGCAGAGTTTCTTTGTGGGCTCTGTCTGTGCCAGTCGTACAGAGGTCTACCATGCCTTGAAGCACTTTAAATACCATCTGTTTGAGAAGTGCCGTACAACTTTTGAAACTCGAAAGGGAATCCCGGAAGGGGAAACAGGAGAGGACGATGAACCAGTCAAGGACACGGTCAACAAGGCCTTTACCAAACTGCAGGATGACGGCTGGATCAAGAAGGTGTGATTAAACAACCTACTATTATTAGTCCTTAAAGGCCGGGACACACCTATCGCATATGTTTTACCCAGCGGATGCCCTTCCAGCCGCAACCCAGTACTGGGAAACACTCATACACTCGCATTCACACTCATACACTATGGCCAATTTATCTCATCCAATTCACCTACACCACATGTGTTTGGACTGTGGGAAGAAACCGGAGCACCCGGAGGAAACCCACGCCAACATGGGGAGAACATGCAAACTCCTTTATAATATATATAATGCAATAATATATTTCTATATTATTACATACTAGTTGTGTTCCATATGTTGCTTCTCGTTGGGTTAACATCGGATCGAGTTGTCCTAGTTCCGCATATAGAATAACCATCAGCGGTAGACAGCACTCTGATTGGTTATTCAGCAACGAATCAGAGCTTGAGAACAAAACCTGTTGTTCTGATGTACCCAAGTAAACAATTCAAGTCAAGAAGGAACAAACAGAAGCCGGCTGTAATTTCGCTACATTCCTCAAATATTTGCAAACAATGTGTGGATTATTAGATTATCAGACATATTAGCATGAGTGAATCTCTGTGGCGAGTGACAATTACTGTGATAATGATACTGAACGCTTTGTCTGTACGCATTTTATACGCATTTACCAGTTTCCCTTTGTGGAATGAGAAAACAGACTACTGTCCCCATGGGTGCGGAAAGACACATCTTCTAACGCAGGTGCTGAAGTCGACTGCCGTCCATTTGGTGTGTTCACGGTCAGCTTTTTGGTCCAGATGCGAGCTGACAACACTTTTGGTTTTTATTGGCGTCAGCTTGGTGTGTCCCGGCCATATAAGCTACCATTTGTCACATTATACATTTTACTGATCAGAGGTTGAACCTGGTATTCAAGGGTTCGTTGGTTCACCTAAAAAGATATTCTATTAATTACTCACTTGCGTCTTTCCAATTCCTCGAACCCTTAGTTCATCTTTAGAAAACAAATGTAGATATTTTAGATAAAATCCAAGACATTCCAAGTCCATAATAAGAACCAAAATCATTGCCAAAGCAGTGCACGTGACTTCTGCGCTTCAACTGTAAGCATATGAAGCTCCAAGAACACTTTTGTGTGGCCAAAAAAAAAAACATTTGTTTGCCAATGTCTTCTGCATCAGATCAGGGTGTGCATTTACTACAGGAAATACACTGATTGTGTGTTGTGCTGCTGATTCTAATAGCAAAATGTCATACTGCACTTAGTAAATGTGCACACTGACCTGACGAGGGAGGGAAGAAAAAGGTGAACAGTCATATTTAAAGTCTTTTTTGCCACACATTACAGTTGTAAACAACATGAGGGTGAGTAATTAATGACACAATTGTTCATGTTTTGGAGGGTGAACTAACCCTTTAAGTATGTAAGGAATAATTGACGACGGGCTGTTGAATTATTAGAGGATAATGCACACATCGGGTGGTGATGTGCTGTAAACTGGAGTGTGCATTATATTAACAGATTTCATAATCCTTGGAGTTATTACGTACTTGAGTCTTAAAAGATAAAGGAAGAAGAGCTGTGGTAAGAAAATAATGTATGCCTGTTATTAAACCGGATAGTGAAGGAAAGAAAGCTTTGACTTAAGTGGCGAGTGGGTCCAAGCGACAAGAAGAAGATGTGTAATGTCAACGAGACCACAGATTTCATCAAGAGAAGAGAATTAGTACCATGAGTGCATGTTTAATATCAGGAGGAATCATTAATGGATCAATGAATTAGTGGATCAGTGAACATGCATGGTGGAAATACAGATTGAGATAGTCCCTAAATGTGTATGAACTCACTGATTCCTGTTCTTTCTCTCTCTCTTTTCTTTGATCTATTTAGCAATACGACGAGTTTCAGGAGCATCTCAACGCTGCCGATTTCTTCCAGGAAGAAAAGCTGGACTGAAAAGATAGAACTTTCCCTAATGGCATCAGTCTGACATTTTATTTCTGTAAATATGTATATAGCTTTGTCATTTTAAAGCATGTCTAACCTTTGAGTGTGTCCTTCAGATCCAGCATATTGGTTTCATATTCTCACTGCTGTGTAAATTGCTTCAGCATGGCTGATACTGTACACAGTACAGATTTGCAAAGCTGTAACCATTTTTAATTTTTAAATCCTAATAAGTTGAAAATGTCAAACAAAAAAGGGTTTAGTACATTATGCTTTATAAAACCCTGTATGCTATTTTTATGCCTTCATTTATGAATAATGTCCTCATTCTAATGCTTCTGTGTAAATGCATCCCAGTACTTTTACAGTGTTTCAAAGTTCTTGTAATAAACAACATAACCATGCATTGCTGAATGGTCATGTTTAACCCTCAGATTGATCTTGGGGTACATATTTGATCCCAATAATTTCCTTATTTAAAAAACAAATGGTTACTGAACCCAGATTTTGTGACTTTCCGCCATAAAATCTGGTCAATATAAATGATCATTTGTCAAAAATAACAAAGCAATCAAAAAGTTTCCAAACAGAAATGAAGAGCTGGTACTAGAGCACAAATGTAATACTATTTGAAGGAATGTTTATTCTAAATGTTTTTTCTAATGTTTACATAACTTATGTGATACAGTTTGGGAATTTTTTGGTACAAGTAGTTGGCCACATCCAGAAAAATGAATGGCTCTCTGTGGCCCTCGGCTGGACATAACATTTTCTCTGGTAGAGAAATAACGAATAGTCTCGTCCGTTTGGGCCGGTGAAAGTTCCGTTTGTGCTGTTTCTGTTATTAAAATATTACCCATGATATTTTAATAAAAGAAACTGCTATTAACTGAAATTATTTTGGATAAATTTAGAACATGTCAGGGGTGGAGGTGCGAGAGAGGGATGCGTGACCGCTAAAATAATGACCTACAAATAATATCTCAAAAACCAAAACAGCACAAACGAAAATGTCTGCAATACAAACGAAGCACAAACGTATGATGCTATTTTGGGGGAATTTGGATTTTGGAGCGTGTTGGGGAGGGAGTTGTGGTTGGGGGGCATTAGGGGCTGATGACGTCATTGCCCATGTGTAATATTCCATGTGTAATATTTTAATTTATAAAAATATTTATGGCCTGCAAATAATATGACGTCATCGCCCATAATTCAATGTGTAATATTTTAATAACAGAAACAGCACAAATGGAACTTTCACCAGCACAAATGAACGAGACTATTTGGGGTGAGTTTGAAGCATGTTGGGGGGCTGCGTGACCACTGAATGACCTACAAAAATTATTTTAATATCTCAAAAACTAAAACAGCACAAACGAATATTTTTGTAGCACAAATCAGCACAAACAGAGCACAAACGAACGAGACTATTTTAGATAAATTTACAGCATGTTGGGGGGCTGGTGACGTCATCGCCCATAATTCAATGTGTAATATTTTAATAACAGAAACAGCACAAACGGAACTTTCACCGGCACAAACGAGACTATTTTGGTTAAATTTGGAGCATGTCGGGGGGGCTGGTGACGTCATCGCCCATAATTTAATGTGTAATATTTTAATAGCGGAAACAGCACAAACGGAACTTTCACCAGCACAAACGAACGAGACTATTTGGGGTGAGTTCGAAGCATGTTGGGGGGCTGCGTGAACGCTGAATGACCTACAAAAATTATTTTAATATCTCAAAAACCAAAATACCACAAACGAATATTTTTGGAGCACAAACCAGCATAAACGAACGAGACTATTTTGCTGATGTTTTGTGTTGGGAGGGGGGCCAACTTCACGGAGGTGGCAGAATTCTACGCCTAACGCCTAGATCAACATCCAGAAACAACTTCAATTAAATTAACATACTTTTTGAACTGACTTCCCTTAAAGTTACTATTTCACATACAGGGGAAAGGTGTAGTTGAGGATTTTGGTGGTAAAGTAGGTAAAAATTACTTCATATTTCCCAAAACATACCATTAACACATAGCTGAGAAGTAAACAAAAGATATATTTAATTTTTATAATTACTCAAGTTGTTGGGGTCATATAGACCCCAAATACACAATTAGTGAACAGGAAATCAGTACAGTCTGAGGGTTATCAGCATCACAAAAACTATTTCTCAGTTCAAATTTGACATTTTATTAGAAACAGGTTAAACAATGCACACAACAACCTACAGGACTTGGGCCAAAACAAGTGCTGAAAAAGCATCCTCAGAGGAGACCGAGCTTGTATTCAGTCATGATGTGAGGATCTCCCATCATCTCACACTGCACAGGATCTGGAGGGGAAAATGACCTACATGTGAGTTAATAGTCTAGCAAAAATATCAATTTCACTTCAAAAAGTGAAAACTATATTTTAACTTGTTAGAAGTAAATTAATTAGTGTAACAAGGTGAAATAATAAGTTTAAGTGAAATGTACTTTACATGGACATCAGTTATCTAATTATTTACCTTATTCTTAATTAGGTGCTATTATGTTTAAGGTGTTTTACTTGAGCTGCAATCAGAATATTCCCTTCATGTTACTATTTTACATGTTCTAGTAAGTGGAGTAATTAATAGAACATCAATATGTCCCCACATCATGCCATGCGACATAGCCTGCTGGATTTCACTTCTTAACATGTAGTTTATCTTTATGGTACTATATAGAGTTTGGGATGTTTAACATTAATTTAACAAAGCTTCAAGTGTAGATAATTATGAATTATTTGTCAAAGAGCAAACAGAAGGACACAATTTCTTGCTCAAACCAGAAAGATCAACAGTTTGACGCCAAACTAAGGGTCACTTCAGATGTGAATCCTGTCATAAAATGTCTTACACAACAATAATGGTGTGCGTCTATACGTCAATAATGTGACTAAAATAACAATATTCCACATTTACGTGTTTACACAGAGAATAACTTTAGTTAGAATAAGATAATCAGATATGGCCATTTATATGTTAATATTGGAATATTGTTGTCCATGTAAATGTACTAAATATCAGATTGTCTAATCCAAATAAACAGTGCTGTGTTTTTCATGAAGCAAACACGCAAGGCTCAGAACAGCTACTTTTTACGTTGACCTGTTATGCAAAAATCACTTTCAGAAGGCGTTTAAACAGAGTTGTGTGGAAACAGTCTGTGAACAGAACCAGCCTCTAATAGTAAAAAGCTATTAATTTAACTTTTTATGATCACACTTTATAAACACAGTCAGCAGAAACTCTTTGATTGACATTCTCCCTTTGTACGTGTCATCAGAGGGGAAAGTCCCCACCCATTAGTGACTATCTCTCTCTTGTTAGTCTTGTCTTTGAATCTGCCACTATGCTGACACATAGGCGTTTGTAGCTCTGCCCTCTTTCAAAAAGAGGACAATCTCATGAATTTTAAGCAACAGTCAGCAAAACGGCACAATTAGGATCAAGGCCTAAATTAGGCAGTTTCATACAGTTATAAAATATTATTTGTGTGGTATTTTGAGCTGAAACTTAACATACACACACACAGGACATCAGAGACTTATTTTACATCTTGTAAAATGGAGCATAATAGGTCTCCTTTAAGGACTTGATCTGTGATTTTTGTGCTATTATGATGGATGTTTTCTTCATACCATTGAGAATGTCCTCAAAGCCGATGGTGTCATCGCTGCCTCTAAGAGTATCTAGAGCCAGATTTGAGCTTGGGATGAAGGGCAAACGCTGAATCTGAAAGTACAATGTTTACAGGTGATATTCTTCCATAATGATCATTAAGTGTTATTGGCAAAATTCACATGTGAACAAGTGTCACAAACGATACCTGTTTAGCTGCTCTGTACTCCATCTGTAGTTTGAGGGGTGCATGGAGACCCTGTATGTTCCTTAGCGTGTTGAAATTCATCTTGTCCTGGTTAAGCTGAAACTGGTTTGACAGAAAACAAGCTGGAGTTACACTTTATCGTTAGGATTTGTTACACAGTGTCCTAAAAACTCCTAACAAAATGGACAGGTTTGTAATCTAATGAATGAATATTAAACATCATTAACATTGTTAAAAGTACATGACAACAGAAGTTGTTTGCTCATTTTTTTCTTCTTCTCCAAGATCTGAAGTAAACTATCTGCTGGCTCTTTCAGTATGGCCATAGTAGTTTCTGCTAGACAACAAAGCTTTTTGGGTATAGAGTTGGGGAAGGTGTAGACGTTAATAACACACACTGTAATGTAATAAATATTACAAATAATTCTCATTACTAGCGACAAAAGCTCACTCATGCACTTCCATGTAACATTTCTACACGCATTGCTTTTTTTATTATTGATATGGATTGCTAATATGGATTAAATCTAATTATATATATATAGTGGGAAATTTAGAATATATTTTCATGGAACATGATTTTTTATTTATATTCTAAGGATTTTTAGCATGAAAGGAAAAATCTATCATTTTAACCCATAAAATGTATTTTTCCATATTGCTATAAAAAATATACCTGTGCAACAAAACTAATTTTATGCTCCAGGGTAACAAATAAACTTCTAAAAACAAATTTTAATTTTAAAAATCATCTGACGCACATGTATGCCCATTTTAGACAATTTATATGTACAAAAAAAGATCTTGTCCTATATAAATTGCACTCAGACAGTCAAATTTTACATTCTACTTACATTTTTCTCAGAGAGCTCCAATGGATGACTTGGTAGAAGCTCATTTTTTACACTAGAGAACCTACGATTAAAGGAAAAATGTAAGTTTAGGACATAAACGAGGCAGAAACAAACACAGTACAGATTTCTGTAGGCAAAACTCACCCTCTGCGCAGAGAGTCTTGGACCCCATAAGGACCAGCCTGAGGACACAGGCCTGTGACAGGAACACTGTCCTTCAGCTGAGAGCGCAGACCACGAGTGTTCTGAACAAAACACACACACAAACAGCCAGAGAATTAAACACAGCTGATGTGAAAACTTAAGATTCATGATATAAACATGATTGTACTTGTCTTTATAGTTCTGTTACACCAAAAAATGCACAACAAAATGATCATTGATAGCCTTTTCCATATTAAAAAAAAATCACAAACATTGACAAAACTGTTATAAGAATGGGCAGAACAAAAACTAATGCCCCTATTTCACCAAAAGTGCTAAACATTGGAAAAATATAGATGTAAAGTTGGCTCTATATTAGCACATTCGTCCATTTTTAACAGTGACAACCACACGACTTTGAACATTCAGTCTGAAACTGCATGCAAGTATGACTTCAAAACTGACTGTGAACAATGTTGTACTATAGTCATTGGCAAAGAATACTTTTCTGAAATCATTAATGAGAAAGTCTGAATGTGCGAATATAAAACAAACTTTACCTCAATGGGGAAAACATTTGTATAACAAATGACCCTTCCTATTGTAAGTAATTAAACAATGGTTAGATATATGCTTAACCTTAGGTATAAAGCAATACTGTCTGTAAAACATTTCCTGTCTGTAAAAAGATGAATAAATAAAAGGCACAGATACAGTGTCTCCTTGATATCAAGTTATACTGTATTACACAAGTTCAGGGAAATGCAAATATTATCTATATAAGAATGTATTATATTTAGGTAGGGAACACTAAATAATAGTTCTGATCTGATCTCTAAACTCAATGCCCCAAAACTTTTTCCAAAAATCATCCTAGCGTTACAGGTAAACACAAACTGAAAGTGAGTTAAGCGATGACTTGAATTGAAGCAATGACGCATCACAATTCATTTAGAAGCTAACAAAAAGCTGACAAAATCAATTCAAAGCAATACTATGTATCATGAATAAAACACAGCAGCAAATGATAAGTGCTCGTGACATCGAATGCAAACTGTGATAACTTAATCTGCCCTGGAAAATAAATAAACATAATCTGCCATGCTATGCTATGTTAGCTAGCTAAACACCGGCAGAGCACAAATAAGCGCTTTTCAACGCTGTATGCACGTGGTTTTACAGTACGCTGAAAAAACCATCAATATCCATCTTATAAAATGCAACAAACGTAAACAAGTGAAATCAAATAAAACTATAAGCTGGAGCTCTACATTACCATCGTCTAGCTTGTTTCGTCTTTACGACTAGAATCAATGTACTTCCGGTCAGTCCCCGGATATACTGTTAACATGTGACGACGACGTATGAAATCAGTTTTGAGAGCTGTTTATACCATACTTCTGGCTATGTTCATATTACTGACCATATATATACAGGCCACTGATACATTTAGTAAAGAAATACCGCCATAAACACTCATATGCATTGATACAAGCATCCGTAATTGTCTATAATTATGCTTCTCGGAGCGACGTGGTGTGTGGAAGGGGGTATAGCTCAGTGGTAGAGCATTTGACTGCAGATCAAGAGGTCCCCGGTTCAAATCCGGGTGCCCCCTCAGAAACATTCATTTTTATGCCCTTTATAGTAATAAGAATTTGCATTATATATTTAGCAACCTTAAATGAGACACATAAAAGCAACACATCTCGTGTGAGTGTGTGTGTGTGTGTGTGTGTGTGATGTCTTTCTCTATAAATATTGTAGCCGTTGTTTTGCATGTGATGTATTTCTGTGGACAGAACCACAAATGACACAAAAGGTGCATCTCAAAAAATAAATGAATAGCAAAAAACCCAAAAAACTCACCATTTCATCTCCTCTAAGTGGTTCCACACCAAGTCCAAGTTTGAGAAAATATTTTTATTTGTTTGAGTTGTAACAAAGACAGTAAGTGATGACAGAAGTTTCAGTTTTGGGTGAACTATATACCTTTTAAAAAGCAGACTTATATTCTATATTCATGTTATGACTCCAAAAATGTAATATTTTCTCAAATATTGGATTCTGCCCTTCCAGCGATGAGCTTCAGCTTACCATCCTCGTGGATGCTGTTGATGATTGTTTTCTGAACAACCGTAACTTCTGAAATAGCCCAGGTGGCATCTGGTATTCATAAAATTATAATCAAGCTGATATTTTTGAACATTCAGTTTTTTTGAGATACATGGTTTTATTCATTTCCCTAAGCTGTAGGTGCTAACCATCAGAACTGATATTAAAAAAGACTGCATTGAATCTTTTAATTAAATTACACAAAACAATTAGTCAATGTGACGTCTGGTCACCCTTCAGGGCTGTAATAATGATGAAAATACCATTCAGTTTCTTACACAGTGATTAGGCTTCAAAAATCACACGATCAGCAGGAGCCACAGTTGTTCATTTGCTATTCCTTGTATATGTTTTGTTGAGTCTTAAAAGGTCAGTATCTATACTGACTTGAAATTTTGGAATATTCAAGGACCACGATTTCAGCTGTAATCCTTCTTTAGTGCTGTGTAGGACAAATCATCTTAGTTGACCTGAAGGCGAATGAATGATCCACATATTCATTTTTGGGTGAACTATACCTTCAGAATCACACACAACAAACAGCACTTAATGAAACCGAATTTTCACCACCGAACACTTAAAGGAAAAAATTAAACGAAATGTATTATGTCACACATTTATTTTATATTTATATCACCTTTGGGTGAACTGGCCCTTTTAAAACATACCAATAATATATCATTGTTTTATCTCAAGATAAAAACCAAATCAACATTCATTCATATAAGCAACAATAGCGATTTAAATAAAAAGATACAATAATTACAACATATCAAAACCCACCCTGAAAAATGTTCATGAGTCAAACGTGGTTAAGAATAATAATGAGCATTTTACAATATTTAATTTAAGTGAACTCAGGAAACGGTGTGGTTTTGAGTTGTCGACTTCACATTCTTTCTGCAGATCAACACCCCTCACCCACTCAAGCTTAACAAGGCTCTTTGTGCAAATCAAAATTTGATCATATAGATTTGGGGCTACTGGATTGAAAAATACAGCTCACAATGTGCCAGAATACCCCAGGTAAGACTGATTTAATTTCCTGGCTTCATAAATGAGTCTTCCAAACCATTCCCCCAACCATTGTACATTTTTACTTTGATGTGGGGAACCGCAAAACAGCAAACGCTGTAATTCAGTTTTATTCTTATTTATTTTTTATTTGCCCCATTGAATTTACCAGGCATTGAAGAAAAGGCACCTGTTGAGAACAGTTGCTCATGCAGAGCTCCTCTGATCAGTATTGCTGTAGCACTGTGGATCGCTGTTATTGTAACTGTGCTGTTTCTCTATTTGTACTGGAAACGAATCATTCTGAAACCCAGGTATTAGCCCTATTCATTGGCTAAATTAAATTTGGTTTACATTATAATCAAGAATAATTACATACATATAAGCTTCAGTGTTTGCATATTAACTTTTGATTTTGGATTTAGCAGTGTGCATGTTTCAGAGACCGAAGAAAACTATTTACAATCAGTAAATTTACAAACAATTTACAATACTACTGGTCCTACAACTGAAAAAGGCAAGCAACATGTTTTATGTTTGTGTTAAAAGTAACTCTTTTGAAAGCATTCAAATGTCAAGATTTGATTTTACACGTTGAAAAAAAGGTCATTTTTAAAAAAAGAGTTTGTTAAAGGTTAATTGTAAAGTTATAAAATGCAGTTTTTGTGTGTCACAGAGCTTGACCAGAGAAAAACAGAGCAGTACCAGTCTCTCATAGGGCGTACAGAAACAAACGAGGGTAAGTGAACAATCAGAGAATAATGAACTGAGAAACTCTCACACAAAGACTTATAGACACACATAGTAAGTTTGCATCTACACAATAAACCACAGACCTTCACACCATACTGCGAGCCTTAAGTATGTATTTCCTGAGTCGTCACTTCATGTTTTGCAGTAGATGTCCGATCAAGACAATATCTTTTCTTTGTTTTAAAGAGGGTTACCAGACTCTGGATACAAAAGAAGAAGAGCCCAGTTCAGAAAATGTGGATTCGATCCTTTCCTAAGTCGTTTCACCTGAAGGAGCTCAATTCAGGTTTCCCACAACATGGTCAAATTGAAGAGCCCTTCAAGAAGTTTCCAGGTCAAATATCTTCAAAATCAAGGATTTCAATTCAATTTAAGAGTTAAATTCAACCAGAAATAAAAATTCTATTATTGACAACACACCCTAATGTTCCCGTTTCCCAGTACTGGGTTGCAGCTGGAAGGGCATCCGCTGTGTAAAACATATGCTGGATAAGTTGGCGGTTCATTCCGCTGTGGCGACCCCTGATGAACAAAGGTGACTAAGCCGATGGAAAATGAATGAATAAATGAATGTTCCAATCACCTGCATGAGACCTTCGGTCATTTTCACAAAACTGCACAAAACTGTTCTTAGAGCTTCTAATGATTAAAGTTGAACCACCATGAACCTCCATCACATGGTATGTTTTTGGTTCCTTTTCTGGACTTTGAACGTCTCAGAACTGTGGCTGCACATGGAGGATGAGAGAGCTCTCGGGTTTTATCTAAATTGTCTTAATTTGTGTTTTCATTCATTGCAAAAATAAATGAAGGTCTCAGACGACTGGAAGGACAGGAGGGTGAGTAATTAATAACACAATGTTCATTTTTAGGTGAACTAACCTTTTAATGTAGACATATTTCAGGTGAGAGCAACATTGTGTTGCCTTGTAAGATTGTTGCAGTTTTCATGTGTCAGACACAATTATGCAAAAACAAAAGCATTCAGCATTTATGTTTGGCAGTATGATCTGGTATTCTATTTGTTGCATATTACTCTTTGGATGGATTTCCCTTAAGTGGAAAACACTTCATGTAGCATATACATGTGACTAACTAATGTAAATCAAGTAAGCTAGTATGCATAGGCTACAAAGTGCTAGTGTATCTAAAGCAGTTACTCTGGAAAGTAAAGATTCTGAAAAGTATTTTCAATAAAACTTTTAGTTCTCGACAAATATGACAGGAAGGACTTTTGTAGAGTCTGACAGAAATAAAGTCAAACAGGTTATAAGTAATAAGTGAAGCTGCTGATGCTGTTTGAGGAGTTGTTTAATGGTCGTCTGTTGAGATTTCTTAAGTGATTTAATGTGTGTGTGTTTTTTTAGCTGATTTCATAACTTGTAGTTTTAAATCAGTGTTAAATCCGCTTGTACAATACTGAATTTGTTTCAGTACAATCTGAATATGCTGAGAGCAGACCAGTGATAAGTGCATTTATTATGAGCTTACGAGTTTTCTTGAACTAATAATGTAAAAACTCTGAAAATGAAGTTGAAACAATAAACGATCATTGGTTCAGTAACATGTAAAGGTCAACGGTTTGAGTTGAAACAAGAAGATATAAAGTTGAGTTTACTAACATTTCTAGGCAGCAGGTGACCTTTCATTTCTAAGTTAACCAACGTGAAGTGTTTTGCATACCTGTTAACAATGTTTCCCCCCTGGATTCTCCCGTATTTTACCATTTTATCCCACTATCATTCCTTTTAAATATTTTTTTATAAACGTGGTAGTAACATCTCCACACAGAGACGATTCTCTCTATACGCATAGTTCCGTCGAACCACAAGGGGGCGCCATTTATTCTCAAATGTGATATAATTACAAGAACTATTCAAAAGATTTAGGATTTTGTTTTATTTTGGCTTAAACGCACTTTAAAATGAATATAAAAGTGACCCATGAATCAGTCAGTTCATGACTGGCCATGCACTCCATCTGGCAGTGATAAAGAGATGTTGTTGCCAGAGCGGCTTCTGTATTCTGATTTGAAGAGGAGCGAAAATGGACACTTTGGGATTTAAGGGTATGCTTAAACAGATAAATACACGCAATAATATGAAAACATGTCTGTCTTGCCATGTTTTATTTTAAATAAATAGAAAATTGTGCCTTAAAAGAGCATAAATAGTTAGGAAAGCAACTGCTTGTCATTAGATCTTATCCCTTATTTTCATATCCCAATATTGACAGGTATTTTTTTTATTTTTAAAAGAAATTCCCCATTTCCCTCAATAGCTATATAATTAATGACAACAGAGGCAGAGATTCAAGCAGTTTAATGTCCCGACACACTCCACCAAACGGTGGACACAGGTCAGCATGTCATTCTGATTAATAACAACAATAATAACAAACACAAAGAATAATACAAAACCTTTTACATGACATCCTAGTTTTGTGCTGAAATACTGCAAATATATAGAGAGAGGTTTCTTTACAGAGAGTATAAATAGGAAAAAAATAAGAAACACAAGGTGCTACATGACCGTTAACTAAAACTATCAGTTAAACTGTCTTCTCAAGGCTTCTCGTCAAAGATCTTACATGCTGAAGAGTCGTCCGTCTCTATAACTTCCCCATTCATTTTAGCATTAAGGAGACCTGAGTTCATTGGTGATATAATACATATGTTTGTTTGTTTGCTTTTTATAATAAAGGAAGGAGCAGTTGCATATATTAGATATAGCATCACATAACATCCTTCAGTGGCATTCGTGTGGGTGCTCAAGTGCATCTCAGATCAACATGCGCTGAGGTCCAGTGCTTCAAAGAGCTCGTTACATTCAAATCATTGCAAGTACAAGGGCTCAGGGCTTTGCTGCAGATTTTTTGTTAGAAATATTTGGGAGTAAATCTCGTGTTTTAAGGTAGTCACATGAGCATATTAGAGGGTTTTTTTTGTCAGAACATTGAAATTCATAAATGCACACCTTTAAGCCCAAAGTATACTTCAGTTTTTACTCATAGCCCAGGCAAGGGTCTTTAACACAAATTTCAGCAGGTAAGTGTGAGTGTACTAGTATTCACAGCTTACGCATAAGATTTAAAGGCACAGTAAATCATTTTTACAGAGGGCATGTATTCACAACAAACAAAGTCGTAACTTGATGACGCCATGTCTGGAATCATGGGAGTTGTGGTCTTCATTACTGTAACGCCCGGAGGGCGGAGGATAACATGACGAGAGGGAGACGGAGGAACATTACAAAACGGGTTTAATAACACTTACGGGAACTGATACAGGGTATGGGAAGACAGGCAGACACAGGACCACACGAATCACAGGACGAACCAAAATACCAGACAACGAAGGACACAGACGAAAGGATATAAATAGATGAAGGGATGATTACGTTAATGACACAAGAGGGATGAGTACAGGTGAAACAGATGAACAATGACGGTGGCGGGAGAAGGACAAAGAAAGCACATGACATAAAGGATGAGGCGGACGAACACTGACAATTATTTCCTACAGGGCTTCTGAAGAAATACATTTTCATGGATGAGCTAAAGTGTTTAAAACTTATTATCGTGTTATTATAGTATGAAAAGTAAAGCTGAAAGCTGTCGAAGTAAAATGAGGCCACTAAAGCAATTGCTGTGTAAGAGAAGCAGCGCTGTTTTACCATACTAAATACATTTTAGGCTTCTGTTATAATGTTGCTCTGTGTATATATTAAAAGCATCTTCAGCGTTTCCATTTCCCTGATTTCTATAAAACCAAACCGGAAATCGAGGATGTGTGACATCATTATCATGGCCACACAGGACACGATCTGTGTCACTAGTTGAACCCACTTATTTTTCTGGATTTGAACACTCTTTGATACATTTGGGATTATGTAAGTACATAAGTTAGCAAAATATAGAATGCTCTTCTAGTGGTTTTTGGATATTTTGAGGAAAGAATCTTACATATTGTGCCTTTAAACTGTTTTTGTTGTTGTTGTTGTTGTTGCACTGAGTAGTATGTCCACAAAATAGCATTACTGAAAATCTTGCCATTGTTTTACCGAGATAAAAAACTCAAAAAGGTTTGGAACAAGTGGAGGATAAGTAAAGATGACAGAAACTTCATCTTTGAATGAACTATCCCTTTAAGTTTTAAAATGCACATCATGGTGGCAATCTCTGCTGCGTGCATTAAAATCCTTTAATGCACAGCTAACCATGGATTATCCCACTTACATCATGGTTATGTGCCAGCACTGAGACGTTAAAGTGGTGAATAATGTTTGCAGTGCGATATTTGACAAGATGAATAAAAATGTCAATTATTTTTGTCTATTACGGCAACAGATCTATGGCATTCTGTCCGCTTTTAAATGACACAGCGAAATAGTGCTTTAAGATCACATATTTAAATTTATTTGAAACATTTATCAAGAGAGAAAGATGGAAGTGAATTATCTCTGTCTCTCAACAATATTTAGTGATGACAGAATTTTCCTTCTTGGGTGAACGATCCCTTTAAATGAGTATCATCAATTAAAACCTATGGCGAAATATAGACACTGAACAAAGATAAATCTTTCTAGCAAGCATGTGCCTGTTCGCGCTCACTATCAAATGGATCGTTTTGGTTTTTTTAACTGTGAACAAACATAAAAAAAGAAGTATACTTTGAGCTAGTATAATTTTTTATTAATATTATTTAGCAAATCATCCAAGTACATCCTTAGCTATTTTTTTAAAGCTGTAAAACCCTCTGGTTGTGTTCTTGAGTACCAAGCAAAAGCCTTGAATTTCCAGACATGTGCAAAATCATGCAGCGGTGCCATTAAACTGAGGGCTCCACAAACCAGACGGATTATAACAAGCAACGTGTGTTTCTTTTAAGAGTCACTGATATTTCCTAATCTGCGTTTCTCAGCTCACACTAGAAACAATGACTAAAAATTCCGAGCTTTGTTTGATGTTGAAAGTGTATTACAACAAGACCCTTTTTCACAAACGCTTTACTGTTTATATACGCATATCTCTAGTAGGTTCGAAGCTACATTCACTTTTTGACCATTAATGTGACCTAAACGGAAAATCTCTACCGTCTAAATATTAGTCATACATAGGTCACTGTACATCTATATTTGTTATCAAAATATATCACACATCGAGGTTTGACTGCAATATATGTCTTATTGCACAACATACTGTTGGTTGGTTGCTGAAATTTTAGATGTTGATATGATTTATTTCTGATTCTGTATGGCATCAGGTGTTACCGTTCAATCTAAGTTAATAGAGTAAATTACATTTTACAGACAATATTGCTGGTTACCTTGTCTTTTCTTCAGCAGTGAAAAAAAGGAAAGCAGAATAGACTGATGCGTCTTTGAGCAATATATAGTTGAGAGTTTTAGATGAAAGTATACTTGTGTCTGTCTGATGCATAGAGCTTTTGTCAAGTAAAAGACCCAGATATACTTTATCTACTCTAAATCGTCTGCTAAGACTTGTGCACAGTTGTATGCTCACACCAAAAGTATTCTTCCACTGTGCCTTTCAGAGTATATTACGATAATTTAGTGATCTCTATGGTGGCTGAGAGAGCTCAAGTTTGCAAGTTTGCTGCAAGTTTGTTCCTCGTTGATTGTATATTTTAGCACTAATAATATGACGAATTGCGCAATTAACATAGTAAGAGTTACTCTCAGAACAACTGTAAGTATAAGGAAGTTAATAAAAAAACCTCACCTGTCAGATCTCCAACAACACAGCTGACTCTAAGCAGGAAGGATTGGTCACTTTTAGTGGTCCCTCAAATTATTTCCGTTGTGGTCTGCTCTATTTGCAGCACGTTTCTATATTTGCATGTATTATGAGAATTTGTGTGTGCAGGTGTGAAGATGTTTTCTCAATGTGTTTTTTTTATTTGCATGATGTTGCAAGGGGGGCGTGGCCAAGAGCCGTGGGAGCAGAGCGAGGCTGGTGGCACAAGTGTTAACGAGTGTCACCTGTGCACCACACCGGTCTCGAGTCTCGAGTCGGTACACTGGTCTTTTGCTTTTAGTTTGATGGTAGTCGTACATGAGGAGCTGTCGGCATAGGTTTTATGTTATTATTAAATATTGTTTGAATGTTGGTTTTTTTTTGCAGTGTGTTTGAGATCTCTCAGCCACTGTAGTGCCTATCTAGTGGACCTTTGTTTGATGTCAGACTGTCTGCGAACTGGAGCAGAACATGGACAGTGGAAAAATACTTTCAGGATAAGGGTGCACTAAATAGTAAGCAGAAAGGGTCACTGTGGGTGTGTTCACACTTGTATCTCAGTTCAGTCATGATTCACTTAGTATTTGGTTTTTAAAACTTAACTCAAATAAATATCTATTAAAAATGGCTTTTCTTGATCCAAATCCAAAACCATGCCAGGCATACTGGTCTGAACACACTTGCTGTATGTGTGTGTGTATATAGATACACACACACACACACACACACACACACACACACACACACACACACACACACACACACACACACACACATACATGTCTTTTTCATGCTTTGCAGATAGGTCAGTAGAAATATGACAGGAAGGGAATGGGATTGGCAAAGAACCATAAGGCAGGAATCAAACTGAAGTCATCGTAAGCACATTTGCACTACATGCATGTGCATTTGTATATTGTCTAAAAGATGTAAAAGAGTCAAAACAGTACTAGAAATTTCTCCTTAACACAAATGAAGATCTTCTGCTAGGTGACGCATTTCTTGAAATTATGTTTAAAAAGTGAAAGAGGAAAAACAAGTTTGTTTGAGCATTCTATCCTATTTTTGGTTTGCTTAGATGTCTTTGGTCCCTGTTGTATTCTATTTTTAGTTTGTAGTACAAGGTTTGGATGGAAGTGTTCATACTTATTTAAATGAACTGCAATAACAGGTTAGTCACACCATAGTACATTTTATTCAAACCAAACCAAACCTGCCAAGTGTGAACACACCCTGAAAAATCCCCACAACTAATATTACAGACTCCCGGTTTATCTGGAACAAACAGACGAGCTAAATGATACAAAGTCCCAGAGCATTTATTTGCACTGCCAGACGCAGATGAATACCAGAATCACCTGTTAATAGTACCTCTCTAATATTACACGACCTGCCAAACACAGACTGACCGGGGGTTACTAAAGAATGTGTTTGCTGGCATGAGTCTGGGTCTGTCTGTGCAGTGTGAATTAGACTGATTACACAAATCAGATTTGAGGACAGGAACTGTTGTATAACAGCGGAGCATCTGGGGTTCTGTCAGTTTTGGAATGTGAGAGCACAGCACCTTAATGTCATTAAAACACTGTTCTGCACACCTACATTCAGATATGTCAATCCTCAAAAACACACTTATTAAGGGCAATAAGGTGGGTTTGTTGTGAGGTCATACTGGGGAAATTAAGTTGGATTAAAAAATGGCAAAGGCAAAGGATACTCATATTTTTAAGCCTTCTTAACCTTCAGGTTCATTTCTTCCATCTCTACATCTCCTCCCCATCAGGCCCCATGCCCTGCACACAGCCGCTGTTGTTAGGGAGTGGATACCGCAGATTGTTTATTCCGAAACGTCTCAAAAAATGCCAGCATGCCCTTCTTCACACTGGGAGAGGCCATTTTGGAGGCTGTGTGTCCTTGATATCGGGGTGGGAAACTGGAGCCATCCATGGAGTTGGCTCGTTTGACTTTGGAGCCTGCCCTCCACATTTTGGGCCTCACAGGAGGAGTTTGTGCCACCAAACACTTCTGATACTGAACCTAAAGGGGGCGCCAGGCATTTAAAACAGAAAGATGTGCCACAGTTTGCATTGAATTCTACAATACCATGAAACTGTAACCTTTTACCAGTTATGTAGAGTGAAAGTTAAATAAACGTAGTATCATCTCACCATGCATGCAGCCTGGACTGCCTCAGAGATGATCCCGGCATCGGGCTCACACCAAAACACATGGCACTCAAAGCGCTGGGTTCCAGCATCCACTATGACTGCAAAAGTGTGTGTATCATGACCCACACCTAGGAAAGTCAAGTAGCGTACTTGAGATTCCCAGAATGGGTCATCTCCATCCTGAATTAAAGCAAGAGGGAGAGAAGAAGTGGAAAACAGAAAGACCATGATTATATTCAGAAATGAAATCTAGTCATACTCTTTTTGCATTGCACAGTTTGTTTGTTATGCATAATAATATGCACCTTTTCTTTATGCTTTTCTACATTTTGTTTTGTGCAGTGGACTTAACTTTCCATTTTATGTGTATTGAATGATCTAGAAGTAATATTAATAATATATTCTTGACTCATTATTTATTTTAAAGGACCAAAAGTTAAAAATATTCTAACCAACCTTGTATTTACATGTTGAAAATGCATTGTTGCATTTTGGGTATTTCCTTCATCCTGGCTTAAAAAACTGTTCAGTGTTTTGATGTCAGAGTTTCCAATCATTTTATGTCAAGCAGTCGGGTGAGATTCATCAGCTTCCCCCTAGTAATAATGTAGTTTAAGTGCAATGGATCAAAGTGAAAAAAACTTGTTTTGGTTCCCATTTCTCATTAATTATGCTATGACACTTGTCAAGTCAGTTCTGTCATGACAACCCTTGAACAGATTTAGTATGGTAATGAATCTGTATTTGGCGATGTTGATGTATTGGGTCTTGGTGTGGCACAGATCTTCTTTCTCAGGACAAATGAAATAAACAAGCAGATCTATTTCCAAGATATTGTATTTTACGCCATTGAGTCATGAAATCACATGTTTTACAATCTATGTGTGCCTGGGCTACCTAGTTGATTGACTTAAATCTAATGTGCTAAACTATGTGTACCCTGGCTACTTTACTGGCTTAACATTAGTGGCATATGATTAAGAGTATCTGGCCTACCTTGCCGACTAGTTTAGCACTAATACTGCATGTTATGTGTCCCTGTTATGAAAAATATAATTTTATATACAACCCCAAGTGATTTCTAAATTTAATTTGACTTGTATTTCATTGCAGACAATACAACAGCACATTTTTTGATGTGTTCATGATTAAATTTTTTTTAAATAAACATTTTTCCAATTTTGGTTTTTGCAACACATTTCAAAAAAGTTGAAACAGTAAAGCATTTATCACTTTGTAATGTTGCCATTCCTTTTCACAACACTTAAATGTTTAGGGATTGAAGACACCAAGTGATAAACTGTTTCAGGTGTAATTTTGTCCTATTCTTCCTATTCAACAAGTTACAAACAAGTCTTAAGGTCAACAGTACGTGGTCTTTGACGCTTCAAAATGCGCCACAAATTCTCTATTAGAGACAAATTGGGACTGCAGGCAGGCCAGTCAAGTACCTAGTCAAGTATCCACTTCCTCCACAGCCAGGACTTTGTGCAGAATGTGGTTTTGCATTGTCTTGTTGAAATATGCATGGGCGTCCCTGGAAAAGAAGGCAGCATATTGTGCTCCAAAATCTCTATGTACTTTTCAGCATTAATGGTGCCATCACAGAAGTGCAAGTTACTGTATCTTTGCCAAAGGCACTGACACAACCCCATACCATGACAGGCCCTGGCTTTTGGACTTGTTGCTGGTAACAGTCTGGATGATCCTTTTCTTCTTCGGACCAGAGCACACAGCATCCATTTCTCCCAAAAAATATCTGAAATACTGATACATCTGACCACACTACACGTTTCTGTGTGGTGGTCTATCCCAGATGACATCACAAGTCGATGGTGCTTCTGGACACTGTTAACATAGGGCTTTCCTTTTTGCACAGTACAGTTTTAACTAGCATTTGTGGATGTAACTACATATTGTTGTACTTGTCAAAGGTTTGCCAAAATAGTCCAGATCTGGTGATTTCGCTTATAGATAAATGAGGATTTGTGATGTAGTGCCACCTGAGGGATCAGAGATCACGGTTATTCAGCTTAAGCTTGCGTCCTTGTCCTTTATGCATTGAAATTCCACCAGATTCCTTGAATCTTTTACTTATTTTATGCACTGGCCCATCCTCTGCCCATCTTTGCTGGGACTAGACCTTTCTCGGATGCTGCTTTTGTACCAAATCATAATTGCAATCACCTGTTGACATCACCTGTTTCAAATCACATCATTATTTAACCAGTTTTCCTGATTACTAGCCCTAAATTGCTCCTGTCCCAACTTTTTTTGGAATGTGTTGCAGGTCTGAATGACAGGAAAGGATGTATATTTACAAATGAAATTAAGTTGACCAGACAAAACATAAAATATTTTGTGTTCATATTGTCTGCAATGAAATAATAGTCAAAGTAAATTTGGAAATCACTCCACACTTTTTTATTTGCGTTTTCCATAATGTCCCAACTTTTTTTGATTTCGTGTTCATTCATTTTCATTTCGGCTTAGTCCCTCTATCAATCTGGGGTCGCCACAGCGGAATGAACCGCCAACCCATCCAGCATATGTTTTACGCAGCGGATGCCCTTCCAGCTGCAACCCATCCCTGGGAAACATCCACACACACCCACTCACACTCATACACTACGGACAATTTTAGCTTACCCAATTCACCTGTACCGCATGTCTTTGGATTTGTGGGGGAAACCGGAGCACCCGGAGGAAACCCACGCCAACACAGGAAGAACATGCAAACTCCACACAGAAACGCCAACTGACCCAGCCGAGGCCCGAACCAGCGATCAGTGACCTTCTTGCTGTGAGGCGAACGTGCTACCCACTGCGCCCCTGTGAGGCCCTGATTTCGTGTTGTAATAAATAAAATATATTTGGCATCCCCGAAATAAAAGACCAACATATCAATATCAATAGATCGGAGGGAAACAAACTGATAAGGAGCCCTCAGTATACGCTCATTAGTGACTCATTCAATGAGTTCAAAGCAGGAGCAATCATATTGGCTGCTGAGATGACAGCACTCAATCATCTGTACCATGAATTTATGATGTGGTCAGAGGCAGATTGGATAGGATCTATCAGCCTGTGCGCCCATTAGAGTTTCATGTCAGAACTTTGTATTAGTTGTTTTTAATGCTCCTGAGTGTTTACACTACGAAATGAATCTGATAAGATCATCTTCGACTTTTTGAAATGTTGGCAAAGTGGACAAGTTCAAAACATTTTCCACTTATGTCAACTTACATGCGAAAACATTTATACTCAAATATGAATATTGCGGGGCAGCACGGTGGCGCAGTGGGTAGCACAATCGCCTCACAGCAAGAAGGTCGCTGGTTCGAGCCCTGGCTGGGTCAGTTGGCATTTCTGTGTGGAGTTTGCATGTCCTCCCCGTGTTTGCGTGGATTTCCTCTGGAAGCTCCGGTTTCCCCCACAGTCCAAAAACATGTGGTATAGATGAATTGGGTAAGCTAAATTGTATGTAGTGTATGTGTGTGTGAATGAGTGTATGGATGTTTCCCAGTGATGGGTTGCAGCTGGAAGGGCATCGCCTGCGTAAAACATATGCTGGATAAATAAATAATATTAATAGATTAATAAAGGGACTAAGCCGAAAAGAAAATATATGAATGAATGAATATTATTATTGCACAAATATCAATACTACACATCCAGAAGGAGTATTAGTATTAGGAGCACTGTATGCAATACAAATGAAGGGCACTAAAAAGCCTCAATATCATTTGCTATTTATTCTTACCTCTCCTCTCCATAAAGACAGAACTGTATCAGAAACATGGATGACTATCGGCTCCCACTCATCTCTGTCTCTGGAGTGCATGATGCTTTCAATAGCTCTGTTCAACACTTCCATTCCTGTCACACATTAACCACAAACCCACACAATACATCACCTCCAGGACCATATTTTAAGGACATGACATATTTGACCTAAGCATGCATTTCTCATCTGGAATTAATTCTAAATAATTAATTCTAGCATAACCTAAGCTGCAAAATAAATCTAGTACATACGGTATGTGCACTTTGTTGTTTATGATGATCGAATGTGCATAAGTATGAAGTGCCATGTTGGGTTTTACAGGACAGTTCACTGAAAGAAAATATTTTGAAAAATATTTGAAAACAGTAGCCATTGACATCAATAGGGGTGAGCAAAATATACTATATAAGTAAATGGCTAATGTTTTCCAACATTCTTCAGAATATCTCCTTTTGTATTCAACATCAAACTTCACTCACACATAGGCTACATGAAACATTTGCAAACACATATGTTGAGTAGACACATGTATGTCTAAAATACTGAATGTTCAAACAAACCCATCTCAAAAGCTTGCACGAAACAATCTGAAATGCAGACTGATATAGTTCAT
>CAIGQW010000287.1:6868652-6888191 GCA_903798125.1 Danio choprae | reverse complement strand
TATCTAGCTATCTATCTAGCAGGCCTCAGTAGTGAACAGCCCTTCTAAGAATAGAGCTGTAAAAAAGCTTAAATAAAAATAGGACAAAAACCACTGCACGCAGGAAATGTCATCGACCAGCTGGGTATTACTGGGTAATACTAAACCACCTCTAATCTCTCAATTTAACTGGTTCTTTACTATATCTCTTCGCATTAACCTGAAAGTCTCTCTCGGCTGACGGTACGTGCCGCTATCGGATGTCTGTGTTCTATAAATACAGATCGATCTGCATTTCTGAGCAGTATGATTTTGCGATGCAATGCAGCGGTGGGGGCCTTGATGCTTCAGCAACTAACTAATGCCGCATGCTGCCTCCATCAAAGAGAATATTTGATTCATGAATATTACATTAGAGAAATATAGAGCAGTGATGCTTCATACGGCGCATGGCTCAAGCTCACACGGCATACTGATGCTCGAGAAACCCAGCGCTCGCTTACGCTCAATTACTGAGGGAAAACATGCAAGGCAAAAGGAATAGCCAATGAGTTTGTCTGGTTAGTAAAGAGAGAGATGGAAACAGGCATTGTGTGAAAACAGAGTCATTGTACGAGTCCTCAAAGCTGTCAGTTAAGAAAGAGCTCAGATTACATCCACAATTACAGTGGAGATCAACATTAGAAAACGATTTTTACATTTTTGAACCAATTTTAGTATTATTATTTTTTTTTTTTAGAAATACTGTTATTTTCATAGTTCAAAATGTAAAAGAATATATTGGTGTGGCTACGCTATTCTAGTAGAACAGTGTTTTTATAATATAACCACGATACTTAAACACAATTGATTTTTTTGTGTGTGTAAAAACACAGTGACCTGAAGGTTGCAGCCAAAAATGAGTATGAAGTGCACAGACCCTTGCTTGAAATGACATCTGCTGCAGCCACAGGACATCACTAATTTCTCACAGCTCATAACTAGTCTCTCTCAGACATCACTAGTCTCTCTCAGACATAGTCTTTCTCAGGACATAGATAGTTACTTACTCCTAATTTATTTCAACTTGGGCAAAAAGAGAAAACAAGTACTGGTGGTGACACATGTTTGAAAAAAGAACTATATTTTCATGGAAATAAAAAAGTTACTTTGCTACTTTACTACAAAAAGTAATCTGATTACTTAACTTACATTCAATGTAATACATTAACCCCAAAAACTGTGTACAACTACCTCTGGAAGTGGATGAAAATGGACGAGGTCAAACTCCTGCATTTAGCAATATCTCATTTATACCAGGTGTAAACAGGTCCAAAAGCTCTGATTGGCCATCATGGGAGATTTATCTTAATTTATTGTTAAGACATGATTGCACAACAACAAGTGTTTCTAGAGACATGCAGAGCAAAGAAGGCTTACACTTTCTTTTAATGATCCCCTTTAGACATTTAATACAAAATACACAATCTGAAATGACAGTAACAAAGTGAAAGTAAACATGGCTGCTAAGGAAAGCTACGTAATGGAGCACGATGGATCACGAAACATGTTTGTTCTAGCTCTAATTGGAAAAAAGAAAAAAGTGCAGTTATTACCTGTCTCTGTTTTCACGAGTGGTGGTTTTAAAAAAGAAAAAGAAAACAAAGGTTAATAATTGTAAAAATGACGCAAAAGAAGCGAGATTTCAGAAAGATTTTTGTAAAAAAAAAATATTGTACAAAAAAGTGCACATGGAGTGTTTATTACAGAAGAAATGTGAAATAGAAGAAATACAAATGCTAGCTGAATGTAATGTAAACAAAAAATTATTATAGTTTATATTTATTCATTCATTTTCTTTTCGGCTTAGTCCCTTTATTAATCTCGGGTCACCACAGCGGAATGAACGCAGCGGATGCCCTTCCAGCTGCAACCCATCACTGGTAAACACCCATACACTCTCATTCACACTCATACACTACAGACAATTTAGCTTACCCAATTCACATATACTGCCTGTCTTTGGACTTGTGGGGGAAACCGGAGCACCCGGAGGAAACCCACGCAAACACGGGGAGAACATGCAAACTCCACACAGAAATGCCAACTGACCCAGCCGGGGCTCGAACCAGCGACCTTCTTGCTGTGAGGCGATTGTGTTACCGACTGCACCACCGTGCAGCCAGTTTATATTTATATTAAATGTAATTAGGCTTTACAGTGCTTTTGACCCACTTAGGTAGGACTTAATCCTACGTAAGATTTACATTTTTATGTAGAATTTCATAATTACCTCTATCATTTACTACCGTATCTACTAGCTAAAATTTAATTAAATGTAATTTCTATTGAAATTTGTATGTCATGTATTTTAATATACACATACTACTAATAAAAGATTACTAAAAATAAATTTATTTTAAGGTAAAACTATTAATCGAGTGTGTTAAAAACATTGTCAGGAGAGTATATTCTATTTAAGTACGCTTCAGTGGCTTTTTTTCACTTTAGCCGTAAATTTAAAAAGCTCTTTGTTGTCAAAGACCTGCCACTGCTAGTCACTGAATGAGGAAATATGACTGAACTGAAGGGCTGAGTGGCCTTTTATCATTTAGCAAGCTCATATGTTTTCTGTTAAATTGTAGTCACCGGTGTCTCTGGGGAAATACTAATTTAATCTATGTGTGACAGCACTGAAACCGACATAAAACATTTAGGCTCAAAAATAACAACAAAGGTTAGTCTACCTGCCATTGTTGCATCCCACTCCCCATACACGGATGTTGATGATGGGCTGACAATGGATGAGGCTTTGGTCCACAGGGTCCATTAGACTGAGAGTGTCCTTTTTAAGGACCATCATCATATCCTGACCCTAAACACACACACACACGCACGCACGCACACAAACCTTGAGAAATTACCATGACCTTCTGTGAAAGCTAGCAAGCTAGGAAATCTGCGCTAATCTGAGACTTCTCCTCAGTATCAGTACAGGGTGCAAGTTCACAAGAGTGTTGCTGTACTGTATTATTTGTTTCAAACAGAAGAAGTCATGCACAGGCATACAGAGTTTACACTGTAAAAAATATCCGTAAATTAGAAGTTTTCCATATTTTGTAATTCATGTTTTTACTTTTTTCCCATTTATATATGCTTTTGAATTGCATTATGAGACCTTGATCTTTCTTCCAATAACTGTAAAACCTCGAGAAGTTCAAAAAAAGAGACTTTTATTAACATTTTTAATAGTATAAAGTGATACATTGTCTGGGTTGGTGTTGTATATTACGGTACAAAAACCTTGTAATAAACTGCCAGTACATTTTACAGATTTATTTCTCTATATATTATTTCTTATACATTATATTATTTCAAACTACTGAAATGTCAATAAAGGACACTTTGCTAAACTGTAGAGTTGAATTTTCAACATCAAAAATCAACACAGCAGAGATCAACATCTCATAATTGTGAATCACAAAATACGGAAACGGTTAATTAACAGATATTTTTTACAGTGTACATAGCTTATGAATGTGCACCCTATACTGACACTAAGGAGAAGTCTCAGGTTAGCACACAAAGCCTAACTAGCGCAGAACTGTTGTCTAAAGTTCTTATAACTGTTTTTGTAAGAAGAAACTGTTGTATAAAGTTGTTACTTTTGTTGTATGTGCACTCAATTCACCTAATGTGTGCTATTCTCATAGCTTGATGATTTACAAATTGAACCACTAAAGGCATATGGTCTGTTTTTAGGATGCTTTCTTTTTGGAATTTGAACATTTCAGGACTGTTCCAGTATATGGAGGATGAGGGAACTCTCAGTTTTAAATCTATAATATTTGTTAGTTTACTCAAAAGTTCTGAGGCACAGTTTCCACAAATGTTTTTATAATATGAACTTTAATATGTACTAATGTGTTCCAATCCTAAATATAAACCTGTAACAGACAGCGGAATGTCTATAGCATAATTGTTTTGTGCCATTACAGGGTTAGCATGCTAGTCCTGCTGTTATACTAGTCTGAATGTTTTAAAGGACCTCCAAGGACATTGGGTGGGTCCTGGCTAAGCACATCTCATCTATTGTGAGTCACGTGTATGAGTGCAGGCTGTCCTCACCTCTCCCCAGGCACCCACTGCGTCCCGGCCCTCTGCTTTACTGTGGGACAGCTGTTGGATGCAGTTGTTAACTGCCAGACTGCTCTTGCCCGGGGTCAGTTCTTCCTCGGGGATCTCAACCCAGCCCAGCGAGCGCACAGCAAAACACTGAAAGACAAATGGAAAGATTCTCCTAAATGTACTCGTGCTTTAAAGTCATAATTCTGAGACATGAGTTCACAACTAAAAGAAGGAGTAGTCAATGTTATTTATGATAGTCATAACAGTGAAAATTGAAGCCTCAATATTGATATATAAACACACGCATACAAGAAATTACAAGGAACATCTGCAGTGAGATACAGTTGCAATTACAAAAAAGACAAATTGTGAAAAGTGCCAAATCTGGTTGTATAATTACAACAAGTGAAGTAACAATTACAATGAAATTCCTATTGTGATTTTGGTCACAATTGTGAATTAGAAAGTCCCGACTGTGAGATATGCAGTAAAAAAAATAAAGTTGCAGTTACTATGAATAAAGTCACAATTGTGAGACATAGACACAAGTCACAAATACAAAAAATGAAACTGTAATGTGACATTTAAAGTCCAAAATGAGACATGTAGTCACATAATAACATGGGATATAGTGAAAATTACAAGAATTGTTTTTAAAGCCATAACAATGAAATGAAGTCAAATTATAAGCTACGATAAACCTTCTAATACTTTAAAAAACTAAATTAATGATAAAAAATATTTAATTATTAATTAATGATATTAAAAATGAATCATTAATAATGTTTTAAATAACAACAAGTTCAATTGTTCTAATAACAGGATAATTTCAAGGTATCTTTAAAAAAATCCTGTTTGTATGTTTATTTAGAGACATTTTGTCTTGAAAATATCAACTTAAAGACTCGCATTATACCTATTCAGATTGTCTCTGCCCTCTGAATTTTACAATTAGCTTCAATTATCATGAAATAATGAAATCTAATTTTCAACCTTTTGATTGTAAAGTAAATAAACATTTGCATCAAATCAATTTTCTGTATTATCTGTAATCGGTTATACAAAAAAACATGTCTGTTCCTATGTTATGGTCAGCTCTGTTACAACATCATCAGTTATAAAAAGGCATAACAATTTGTAAAGCACTACTAAAAAAAGCATTTTACTTTCTCCAAATGATGTCACTTCCTCCGGCAAATTGCAGCATGTCATTATTCTTCTCTCATACAATTCTGACAGTTCTGTTCAATTCATTATTCTTCTCTTGTACAAAACGTTTAGGAAATGGTAGATCAGTTATTTGTCAACTCTGTTATTGCAATATTTCAGTGAATTCCTCATTTACTTTTTAAAAACAAAAATATGATGAAAATATATAGAATTCTGTTTTAGACATGATGTGGTATCTGGTTTGAGGTTAACATCTTGAGCTAAAGCACAAGATGGTGGAAAATGTCAACTTTGTTATTGTTAATTCTGTTAGTGGTTTAAAATGTTTAACATTAAGTTGAACAACAAGTTGAAGGGTTGGTTAAAGCTTCAGCTTTAATCAAATAGGACTCTCAATACTCTCAATACAAGCCTGCTGAAGCATCCTGGGGTTAAGTGTCTTCCTAAAAGTCATCAAGATCGCTCACTCCTACCAGGAATCACACCAGGAGGCTTTTGTTTACCTTCTGTCTGATGACTGATGGAAGTCAGAATGTTTTGTACCAAGCATATACTGTATCCATGACCTTGCCTTGTATCATTTTACACAGACTCAATAAAGCAGTCTTAAAACTGTATCCCCTTGTGTTTTCAGAGGTCTTTGGGTTGTTGCTAAAAGGGATACAGCTCAGGACGGAAGTTTATTATTTATATCATATATTACCCTTAATTGGCGATAAAAATCACACTCAGGTTCCAAGACTTTTACAGAGCAATTACATAAGTAATTATATATGTTTTGATATGATGAAAAAATATAAAATTTTTGTTGGACACTTGTAGCTTGTTAGTCAGGGTTCAAAGTGCAAAATAAGCATTAACATACATCAAAGCTAGATTTTTGCTTAGTATGTTACACAGATTTCACTCCGTATATAAACACATAAGCCTCCTTTCTGTCAGCTTATCATAGATGCACATACTGTATTAATGTAATGTGTAGATTAATTTCACATTTTAAATGTATAGTCCATGAATGGCAAATAATCCAACTTACACTTAACAACACTCTTAAAAGAAATGGTCACTAATGTAAGCTACATTTTTTAAGTTGTATAAACTTTCATTTTCACACTGTAATACAGACTATTTTTTAGAAGGATTATGTTTTACTCGCATCTTGAATAGTATTTAGAACAGATATTTTTACTCTACTTGCGCTACATTTTTTGGCAAGTAATGATACAGTACTCTCTCCACCGTGGTTTTGGGAAACACAGCACTAATGTTGGTAAAGACTGAACTTGCAATCATGTTTGGCTAAAGAAACAATGCTTTTGGAAAACGCAGCCCTGATTGACCCTCCTTTATAAACTCTAACCCTCCACCCTCAGTTTTCATCCTCAGGTTGTGTTCTATAAATAGGTGTGATATTTGTGGGCCGCAGTGACTAATAGCAGAGAAAACATAAATAGCACATGTTGAGCAGTATTAGGGCAGCACACAGCAGGAGTTTACCTTCGAGTCGGGATCCATGTTGGCACAGAAATACTCTTCCTGCCAGGAGGGCCTGCAGCAGAGCAAGAAAGCACATCATTATGATAATGACTCATAATTAAATACTAGGCTCATTTCAGCAGGAAAAAAACAAACAAACAAACAAACAAACAGGAATATAAATGAAGTCTTGAGATGCTGAACGCTCAGTTATGTTTCCACTGAATGTGCTTTCAGTTCTGCTCTAGAAAAGCCTATTCAGACCACTGGGGTAGTTTGTTCTGTAAACAAGAATAATCAGCTCCTATAATTAACACTCAGTTTTGTGCATAGATTTATGCAAAGAAGCATTTTTGAAGCAAAAAGTGTATTGTATAGAGGTTAAAAATCCTTTATTAATATTGTTAATAATAAATAGAATATGATAATAAAAATCAAAAGTGTAAAATACTTGATTAATCTAACTGAAATCGAAAAATACAGGACATTTTGTATTAGGAGAAGACAAAATTTTGAACCGGAAAAGCAATAAAAAATTATGTGGCTATAAAATATGAATAATTACCCAGATAATACTGTGATTGATTATTAAATAAGACTAGAACAAATATATTGCAGCAATACTTGTACTGTAGGCTAATACAATTTTGTTTTAATATAACAATACATTTTGATAGGTAAAAAGCAAATAAATAAATGCAGGACGTTTTTAGAAGTGATCATATTTCACAATAATGATTTTATTTTGACCTAAAAAAAAATTCAACTAAAACTAATTTTCAACTAAAAAAATGATAAACTGAAGCACAGCTATTGATATTGTTGAGATCAGAAAATCTACATGCTTCCTTGTAGTCTCTGTCTCAGGAGAAATTTTTTTTTTTAAATAAATAAATAATGTAATATTGCATCGCACATTAAGCTAAATGTAAAATCGAAATGAATATTAAATTACTTAATTTTATTTCGCTCAAGTATCCAAACAGTACATTTTAAGGTACACTGCAGACAGAATGTAATGGACCTGAGACTATACAGCATTTACATCCTTTGTCATGTTATTCTGCCTCAAGGTGCTGACAAAACAAGTGAAAGTAATTGCATTCCCTGTAGCGGTCAGCTGTTCTCAAAAATCAGCCAATCAGATCTCTCCAAACAAAGTCGTTAGAAAAGTCAGGCAATGACAAACCTGACACTTAATAAAGTCACATTCCAGCTTGTTAAATGACTGTACAGTATTTCGTCCTCCACTGACAAAGGCCATGTTTAGCACTAGTATAAACAGCGGAGAATCTCTTCTCAGCATCCTCAATTCCCTCGGTGAGTGTGCACTTTTTGTTCAGGCATTAGTGTGACTGGGACCTCATGGCCTGATATCAGTGTTTTGGAGGTTAGCCAAAGGTAAAATGGACTGTTTTGTTTATTTCTCTGTCCCACAGTGGTACAGACCACATCTGACTGGCTAAAATCTGCTAGGTAAGTTGTGACATAGAGAAAAGACTTAGATTTTTCTGGGTCTAAGCTTCTATTCATTTAAACTAAGAAAACTCAATAGCCATTTATGACCACTTTTTAGTCATATCACACATTAAAGTCAGCATGAAATCTCTTCCCATTTTATTTGTATATAATTTTGCTTGCTATCTGTGCACTTCACTGTTTTGTAAAAATTAATTTTGCATTTATAATTTTTAATCAAATACCATAATATACCCTCCCCCCTCGAAATGACTTTTCTTCACTTCTGGTCACATGGTCTGCCTTTAGGGCGGACCTATTAGTCCTTTAGGGCGGGGCTATCAGTGCATGTCTCTTTTCTGCTCTGCATTTGGGAGAGGCAGTGGTCCAAACAAATATGATACGACTCCATCTGATTCCGTTGATTCCGGTGGACAGTAATCCTCCACAACCGAGTACAAACTGACATTCAAATCTTCCTCCATTTTGTTAGCAAAGCACATCTTCCAATGATCCAATTGGCTGCCAAAGGACAAAGCCAAGCACAGTCCTATTTTATTTCATTTATGTAACTGTTTCAATCAGATGTATAGATAGGGGAAAAAAATGAAAAACTTCCACTTCCATTTCACACCGACTTTATAGTGAATTTTAAACCCTATGGAATTGCTGCATCCCAGACACCAACATTTTAATGATTTAAAAAGATGAATCACTGTCTGATCATTTGAGATTAGGCATGGATATAAACATTACGATCATGATTTTCAATAGTATTACAGCACAGCACACTATGAGCATATATTGCTGTCTCATTTGCTGTTCAGCTTTGGAGGGAGTTTGGATCGTGACATCAATCTTAACAAGCCCTCGTTCGTCATTTCCACCGGCAGCCAGCGGAGAAAGCATCTGTTCACAGGACTCCAGGTAAAGCTCTATGAAGGTGTTTATTCAAATAGACGTCTACTGGCCTCCTCAGAGAGGTAAACAAATGGAGAGACCAAAAGAAGAGGTGATTTTTCATCATCTCCAAAGCACCAGAAGGAGAACTTGGCTTGGCCTGTTAGTGTGTCTGGCCACTATGCTGTACCAGAGTGTCATTTGTATCAAGCATGCAAATGCAAATGAATAATAATGTTTATTGTGGAATACCCTGATGCTCTGAAATACTTACGCGTGGTTAAAATAAATCTTCATTCTCTTCATACTTCCATACTAAAAGTTGAATATAAAATTAGGTTTTAAAAATAATTTTTAAGTCATGTAGCTTGGTAATAAGTAGAATACCAATCAGTCTTTCCCCCACAACAACTTTCCGAGCAAACAAACCACTTGGAATATTCCTAAAATCAGAATTATTCTAATATTGTTAAAAGTTGTATTTTTTTATTTGATGAAAAAGTCATAACATAATGACTGTTGGTCTATAATGACCAATAATCCAAATCCTAATGTTCAAAGGAGGATATTTTTAAATAATGTCACACTTTGAGTTGTAAACTTTGAGAGAAGCATCTGTGTGTCCTTAGCTGCAGAGCTGCCAGCGCAGCTGTGATTCGCTCACCTTTCGCTCAGAGAGGGCAGTGGGTTTTCAGTCAGTCTGCCTCTGGATTCCCTCCTGCCATCTGCTGCCACCTGAAGAAATCAAGAGCGGAGATGAGACAGCAAACACACACATACACTAGCATAAGTGATTTACGAGGACTCTCGATAGCCATAATGTATTTTATACTGTAAAAACCACTTATTATCGAGCCTTATCCTACCTCTATCCCTAAACCAACCCTCACAGGAAACCTGTGGCTAATTTTGATTGTCAAAAGATCCTATGAAGTATGATTTTTAAGCATTTTCAATTACAAGGACACAAGGCATGTCCTTATAAACTCCCTTAAGGGTAAAGTGCTTCGTAATGTGCAGTTTTATTCAGTGTTTGACGTACTCTCAACTATGACAAGGTTGAGCTCAAGCGCATCAAATGAAAATAAAATGAGAAGTGTCTTGAAAGGGGCAGCGCTAATCAGATACTAGAGAGGATTTGATTGGTCAGAAGATTTGATGAGAAACTGAAGTATGAGATGACGTGAAAAAAATCATTGGTCCATTTAGGCGGAAATGACAAACTTCAAGCTATTGATGTTGCTATCAACTTGCTGGCATCTATAGCAACTGCACAGGAATATTCTTAACCATGCTAGATTGCTATGAGGGAATGGTGCTTAAAAGAAAGCCCCGCCCCTTACTCAATATTCCGTTTCAGTTGGAAGTACATCAACATACTGAAATAAAAGTCTCAGCAACTTGCTGCTTAACATTGTCTTTCCAACATCATACCTATGTTATCATTATGCAAATTTGTGCAAATTGCTTGTAAACCATATTAACAAGTACACACACACACACACACACACACACACACACACACACACACACACAGAGAAGAAAGTATCTCACCTTGATCTGGCTGGCAGTGACTCCGTTAATGGCGTTCTGCTCTTCCTCTGCGCTGTAGGAGGGATGCTGCCACTGTGTGGTGCCCGTGGGCACGTGCCAGTAATAGGTGCCTGTGCTGTCACGTATAGTGCGCCATCCTGGAGGCAGATCTGAGTCCAGCTCCAGACTCTGATCATTCCAGATGTTATCTACACAGAGACAGAGATCCTGGATCAATCTGGAACTGATGTGTTATTAACCTTTCATATGCATGTTAACTTGAGGACATAACACATGGATTGTTGTAAATGTGCCATGTTAAATTTTCCACACAGTAACACAGAGCCAACAGCCCTTAAACAGACACATACACTCAGTGAGGCAAATACACCCCGAGGTGAGGTCACTGTGCTCACATCTACTCATGAGAGAGACAGACCAGGGCCTATAATCTGCCCACACGACACACAGCCCAAAATGAGGTCAAAACTAAAAGCAGCTCTGTTTTATTAAAAAGGGCTGGACTAATGTTCATTTCCATTATCCCCTGCCGGTCTCTCTCCCGCTGACATTTCAGACATACTAATGCATGTGCTCCACGGCATCAACGACTGTTATTTTGTTACAATATACCTGCTATTGATTTGAACTTTGCTAAAATGTATGCATTGATTATGTTATAAAAAAAATAAGAAAATGTAAAAAAATAAATAAATAACGGAACTGATATCATACAGTCGGGAGAATGTTTGCACAGTAGCTGAATGTTTCTGAAAGAATGAATCTTTCACACACTGCAAATTTATTAAAACATTTTCATTTTATTATGATTTATTATGTCTTCAGTAAGTTGTGTGTATGTTGTACCATGCAGGGTTTGTACAGTTAACTGAAACTATTAGACTAAAATATGTTTATTACTTAGACTAACATAAATGTCCAAATCTAATCCAAATCAAAAATAAAAGCAGAAACAGAAAACATAAAAACAAACAAAATGTATATGTTACCCTGCAGTCCACAAAAGTACAAAACACGGGATTATCAAAAACATACACAAATTTATTTACAAACACTCACGGGAAACACTGGAACATCGACATACAGGAATCATGGGGTGAAGACAACATGGGAGGACAATCAGAAGGACATGCTGACAATACAATACCAGACAACGAAGGAAACAAACTAAGGGGTATAAATACAAGAGGGCTAATGGGACTAATGATACACAGGGGAGGAACACAGGTGAAAATAATGAACATGGAAAACGGCGGAAAACAGAACAAAGGAATCACATGACAAGGGAAACACAGAACAGACACCTGACAGTATAAAACCCTAACTCTAACAGTTACTAAAATAACCTTGGTGATACAGTGGTAGTGCTACTATCCTTGCTCTCTTTATATTACTCTAAGCCTGTTTTTGTTTTTATTTGTGGTTCTGTTAAATGAAATACAAATGTCCTTCATTCACTTTAAAAACATTCACATAGAAAAATTCTGGCAGAAATTCACTATTAAAATATGAGACTGTTTCTGGTATGATTAGGAAATTTATAAGCATATAGTTCTTTTACCATTAAACAAATAGTTCATCCCTAACTGAAAATGTACTGTTCTGGTCTTAGTTAATGCCTTAGTTCATCCAAGATGTGGATCACTTTTTCCTCATTTTAAACTTTTTACCTGAAACTGTGGCCAGTTCATGAATACTAAAGTATAAAGCATATAAATGGATAAACTAGTCTTCATCAAATCGCTGTTTTACATCAACAATAAAAACATTAGCTCATGCACAGCAGTTCTACAGTGCGAGTCAGAAGTTTCCTCAGTTCAGTAACTGCTGAATGATCTGAAGCACTGAATGAGTTTGCAAAAACCACCATCCTACATTCTCTATTCTGGTTTGTTCTAACCAAAAATATACATTTATACAAGCACACAAACAATGATTGGGTTTTTCCACATCTGGCAGATTTGAATCCTATACACTGTATTGGTATATTAACTTGTAGTTGAGTTGATTTGGTGAACTGGTTCATCCAGACCTCTAACAATAACCAGTTCAAAAGGATGATTTGATCTGGGACCACTTGCCAAGGCTGTGAATTAGGATAATAATATTGTAAAGAATGTATAATCAATAGCCAAGTTTTATTTTTGTTTTTTAGACTCTCAAAGCACGTTTAGCATTCAACTTGCATTTTATGAATCCCCAGCACCACAGTTTCAGCTAAAAATCCTCTTTAATGTACTGCAAATTCTCATTTTTGGGTGAACAATCATTTAAACTTGGCAGAGCCTGCTTTGATAACTACCATATTAATACAAAAGTCTTTAAAAAACAAACATACTGAATCTCATTCAGTGTATAGATGATGCACTCGTATTCGCAAAGATAAACTACAACCAGGGTAACAGATAAAACCTTCTGACAAATTTAAAAATAGAAGGAAATATGACCTACAACAACACTAAATATCCTAATTCACATTAAAAAATAGCTAAATTAAATATAATGCATTATTTGGAAATATCTATCTATCCATCCATCCATCTATCAAATGAACAAACATTTTTGTTGGCTTTACTTACCAACACCATACATTTTATATATTTTTTTAACACTAACCAACTTTTTTTTTTTTACAGTATATTCATATTCTTTTTTATTTTACAGTGTTTATGTGTGTCATGGTCATCTGTCATGTCTCCTGATGATTTACTGCTTCAGACAAAGGGATAGGGTTACTGGCAGAACAGCAAGCAGGAAAGAGCAGCAGTGTCTGCTGAATTTTATTTGCCTGAATTTATCGTTAGCCCGAGAGAATCTTTTAACACAATGCATCTGGAGAGGCCTGTCCACCCTCACAAATAACACAATGCGCAACGCTGAAGGGGATGTTTGGGAAGAAAACAACACTGTAAAGTGTGTGTGTGAGCGGTACTGGAACTGGGTCATTAGAGACAGGAGATTGTCTGGGCACTGAAGAGTCATCCCTGATATTCAACTGACACAGCAACGCTGAGAAAGTCTGAGAGCTTAAAGTGACAAATGACATTTGCACATGCATTCTAATGTGCTCCCTTACCAACAACAACAAATCTATTCTGTTCTATTCTATATGAGTACGAGAGAAACACATACACTACTGGCCAAAAAGTTTTAGTACAGTGCAATGTTTAATGTCTTTTTGAAGAAGTCTCTCTCTTGAAGATCATGTGACTGAAGCCTCCTGTGAAGCCAATGAGGTGTTTTTTTGTCTCAGAATTTTTAAACCTATTTAACGTTTTTGGAACCACTATAAAAGTTTTGTTGTCCTTTGGTGTGACTCCTTTATTTACTCCAACATTAAGTCCAACAAGCCATGGGGGAAAAAAAATATTCATAATTTCACATGAAAAAATAGCACTATACAAAGATAGGTGTGCAACAATACAGATAAACACACTCTCTTGCGCTATTCATAGAGTATTAAGTTATGTTTTTCTTCATTTTTGCTGTCGCTCCACACAGTTATATGGTACTTTTCAGCAAAATGTAAAAAAAAACTGTCAAAAAATTTATAAAGATAGTGACGCCTTATACTTTCTTAAACATCAGACAAATCTAACAATTATATATAATTGAACCCAGGCAGTAATATAATTAAATAATTTAATAGTAATTGAATAGACAGTAATATATATATATATATTACTATATATTATATATATATATATATTATATAACTGCCTATTTGTGAACTGTATCTACACTGTAAAAAAGGCTGGGTTCCACACAATCGATTTGTGTTGGGACAACATGAAAGAATTAAATTAACTTATTAGTATTAACAAATTTAAGTAGATTGAACATAATACAATTAAGTTGTTCCAATGAAATCTCAATTGTGTTGTTTCAGCTCATTTTAAATAAGTAGTTTGACCAAGCAACAAAAAAAAATTTTGAGTGTATATGTAAAGAGTTACCTTTGAAGCTCAAGCATTGATATTGTACATCTTGGTACATTACAAAAATGTAATACTACACTTTGTATACATACCTACAATTATTTTTGTCTTTCTGGAAAAAGGGTTAACTAAATACACTTACTGACCAAGAATTATTGAGTAGTAGCTAGTGTATATTTTCTGAGTGTGTAAAAACAGGTCTGACGGAGTGCTGAGTTAAGAAAAGCAAAGGGGGTATTACTTGCTTTCGGCAGATTTGAGAGCTTGTAGAGTCCCGTTAATGCTACAATAATCTTACAACACAAAGGCCTGTGGGTTTAACCTCTAAACCAACACCTCAAATCTGCTTTGTTCCAATTAATCTTGTCGCCATCCCGAGGTTCGCTAATAATCAGGAGACAGTGTCGTCAGTAGATAAATTCTCAAACCATTATGACGAATTTCCAAGAGCTCTCATATTATTGATCAATCCATAGCAATATTACCCTGAACTGTCTCAGTATGTTTTATTTTCTTCCCCTTATGCCGTCATAGTGAACGAGTCTGGGTGTGTGTCTTTGTGTCTTCTGCCCTCCGCGGAGGATCAGATCGAACTCTCCTCTTTTTCACAAGCCGCCCCTCGCCTCCGTTCCTGACAGGCCATAATAATCGCTCTGTGTTGCCATGACAATTTTAGTGTTTTGGGCTGGCTAGCTGTGCTGTCAGCTGGCTAAAATAAAACAGACAGAAAAAGGCTGAAGGAAAAAGAAAGGCTATTCTCAGTCTAATTGTGATCCTCATTGAGAGAGCAACTGAAATGACGTCTGCTGTGTTTGGAGCTGAAGGCAGTTTTAATAACTGTGTAATTTGTAAAACACAGATGCCTCATTGGTTATGGCTTGTTTCTCAGGCTCAGAGGCCAGCAGATGAATATTGATGGATATTAGACAAAAGGTGTTGCTAATGTACAACACATCTGTTATTTTGATCTACTTCAAAGGAAAACCATACCTGCTGCATAATATACAAACGTTACATTACTTGATCAACCTTCAGACATACGAATGTGAAATGCAAGTCTGTGGTTTCAAGAAAAAGCATAAGAGTATAAAATCTTAAGTGCATTGGGGTATAGCTTCAGTGAGTCATGGCCTAACTTCCTGTAATTGTGGTATCACAGCTTTGCACATGTAGGTGGTGCCGCAGTTCATATCAAGCACCCACTAACAACTTCAAGGCTATGTCATGAGGATGAAGCGATAACAACAGATTGAATGCTGAAAACAGCATTGGGGGGGTTGAGAAGAGGATGTTTGTGAATTATTGATGATCTCCTGAGAAAACCTGCATTGCATGATCTGTCCCTATAGCAACTGCTATATAGGGACTGTGCCTGTTTGTGCATGTGTCTAAGATGGTATCAACAATAAAAGTGTCATTTAAAGTCATCATTAAGCACATGGAAGAGAGAGTGAACTTGTACATATTCTGAAGAGCTGTGTTTGCTTGAGCACAATGCTAGGGAGTTGTGGATGGTTGACAAACAATTGCAATATGCTCTAAATTGTTTCAAGCATATTGTTATTGTGTTATTACTATCATATAGTACTACTTGTTACCTGCTCTGAACAGGATTCAAACCAGTTTTTCTGGATTGGGAGGCAGGTGCATAAATAAGGACACTAAAGATCGCAGGCTCTTGATATAAGCCTGAATTATACTTCTGCTTTGAGTGATCGCCATACCTCTACAGATTACTTGCATGTAGCTGATGCCGATGTGAGCATTTATACTTCAGCGTTTTGTCTGTGCTGCTCTTGTAATAATACTCCTGTAATGTTAATGCTTCACCGAGTCAAGTTTCTTTGCCAGTGTTTAGGATTCATGCCGGAAATGCATGCAATGCTATTGCAGCAGTAGCTCTTCAGTCAAGGTAGAAAGAGGCGGGAACATTCAACAAAAATTTCTATTCCCAGAGATGGGTTGCAACTGGAAGGGCATCCGCTGCGTAAAACATATGCTGGATAAGTTGGCGGTTCATTCGGCTGTGGCGACCCCAGATTAATAAAGGGACTAAGCCGAAAAGAAAATGAATGAATTCTTCTTCTATGAATTTTCTGCAGTTGACAAGCCAACTTATAACTTTAATTATAAAGTAAACACAAAGCAAAAGTATCTAACTGAAGCTGCTCCACAGGATTCAAAACTTATTAAATACTTGCACCATTGGCCTCTATCCACTCCCATTTTCCTCGGCTCCGCCCACACTCATCACCGCAACCTAGCTGAACAATGACAGATCTTGGATCTACATCATCATGATTTGTATTTACATTTTTGAGAGGTGCGCATCAGGGTCTGCATCAGGGTATTGTGAAGTGTACGCAACACCTGACCTACAGAGTGCACTTAATGCAGAAGTATAAATTGCCCTTTAGTTGCCAGTCTATCTCTTGACACCAAGGGTATAAGTTTTGGACTAATTGGCAGTTGTTAGTGGTTAGGAAATTAGATATGCAATTGAAACATTGCAGGTTCAAATCATGGTCCCGGCATGAATTGAAGGTGGGGGGAGTGAATGATCCGAACTCTCTCCATCTTCGATACCCGGCTGAGGTGCCCCTGAGCACGGCACCTAACCCCTAATTGCTCCCTGGGCGCTAGAAGCAATAGCTGCCTACTGGGTTTATGCTTTCTGTGTGTGTGCTTTCACTTCTCACTTGTGTGTGTGTACGCTTGGATGGGTTAAAAGCAGAGGATGGGTAACCATACTTGACAATACTCACACCAAGGGTATAAGTTTTACTCACTCAGATCTTATTAGCTGTTCAGATCTTATTATCTGTTACACTCACTCTCTTAAACTTCACTCCTGTCTGGATCACAGCTCCAATTTAACCCCTACGGTTCTACTCACACTATATAGTCTAAATGGTTTCAAGTATATTGCTGTTATGCTATACATAACTCCTCTGGTTCTGTGCAACCAGCTTGGAAAACAGGTGCACAAACAACCTCTCCTGTTTCACTTGAAATGCACCAAGTGGTTTTCAAACCAGCATTGACTTGGAAGACAGGTGCATGAACAAGAGAACTGACAGGCCCTTAGTATATGGACTAAATGGTTTCAAACATATTACTCCGTTACATATGCAACTGCAAAGGTGTTCTGTGTGATTCCTATAGGGTGTTGCTGTAGTATGAATAAAGCCTTTACCTCTCCTAAGCTATTTGAGTTTAAGCTATATTTATACACATACTGACAATTCAAGCACTGCTAATTATTGAAAACCCTTTCTTGTGAGTCATAAGCAGCTAACAAGTTTTATTTTAACCAGAGACTGCTCATGTGGCTGACGAGTTCTGACCCTCAAGAGTCTCTGAAACAACTTTAATAAAAGACGTCATGACTGCACTGATTGCAGTCAATGGATTTTTTTTGCCTTCCATTGCAGCCACTTTCAAAGATAAGGTGTCGTATGAGGTGAAGAACAAAAATCTGGATGTACAATTAACAGAAAGATCACGCTACTCATAACTCTTGCTTTGGATTGCTTTTAAAACTAGATTATAACCCTCCTCTACTACAGGCATTAGATGCATCACACTACAGTAAAATCTGAAACAGCAAAATCGGCAAGGGAAAATCTTTCATCTTCAAATTCCTTATACTTGAAAAATATTCTGAAAGAAACATTTACAGTTTACATTGCAAAATGGTCCACTGTCTATTCCCGGCATTCAAAATATGAAGTACAGCTTACACAAGTAAAACCAAGCAGCTTTCCATTGTTCAGTAGACAAATTTGCAATTCTATTGCGATTGTTTTCTGTTGCGATTTGTGATTCTGTTGCAAAAGCAATATGGATTCCTGCAGAAATTACTGGATTTCAACTACAAAAATGATCAAACCATGGTAAGGGTTTGTTCTGACAGTATTGTACTAAAAGTGGAAAACATTGTCAAAATTATCCCTGTACCCAGAGAACTACTAAACTGACAAAAATATTATTGCATTATGCATGTCAGTGCATAGGCAACTTTGTAAAGAAATATTACGCTCCTGTTACAAATAATCATGTTATCTGACATCACTTTTGCAAGCCTACAATCTCAACACATCAAGTGAATGTGCATGATGTTTTCACAAAAACATAGATTTTAGAAACTCATTTTATAAAGTGAAAAATTTCAGGGCCCCAAAACAATTGTCATGTAAACGAACTGTCAGAACGTTTTCCATTTTTAATAAATGATATAAACATACCTTAAATGTGACAAGACATTTAGCATTGCTTCAGTGTTGCCAAACATATCCAATGTGAAGAAAGCTGTGTACGCATTTACAGTGTATTAGCATTGAACGAATTAGCAACTGTTGTTACAAACCCCAAAAAAGCACTGTCGGAAAAAAGAAAAAAAGCTCAACTACATCTATGTTTGAATTCTACCGAAACAAATGGGAGAAAGAGCAAAGCAGGAGATAATTGTAGCTACATCTGAAAAAAAAAAAAACTTAATCCCAGTGACGTTATGTCAGTGGTCAGATAATCTCAATTCTGTTATGTCCGTGTGAGGTCAGACTGGGAAGATTAAGACTCGAGGTGGATCTAATTGTCCATCTGGGACTTAATCCTTGCGCCTTCAATAAATCAGGAGGGAAAACACAGCATTTCATTTTAGGCATGCTTACGAAGACATCTTCACAGGCTGAAGACAGTATTTCGGTACAAGAATATTGATCAAACAAGAACAATTTGACTCAAATGCAATCGATTCCTGTACATCTACAGAAGCCCCTGCGCTCAGCGTACAGTCAGCACCAATCAGCATTGTGTCTGAACGCTTACTGTCTTTGCATTTTCAGAAGCTACTCCATCATTCACTGTCTCTCATACACAGACAACAGATAAACACGCCCTTTGTCTCACACACACACACACACACACACACTCACACACACACACACACACACAC
>CAIGQW010000287.1:6842936-6868252 GCA_903798125.1 Danio choprae | reverse complement strand
TTTGTTTTTTACAAGTATGCCATAAATCTAAATTATTTGTCAGTAATAATATATTTTAGCTAATTATTCATAATTAAATGAAAAATAAATGCTCTTTAAAAGAAATGTAGATTGTAATTTTACTACACCACATCTCAATCACTATTCTGTGAACAGAATATGAAAATTAGATGATGCAAAGTGATGGTTTACAGGTCAACAGCCTAAGATCACTAGATAAAATCATGAACTTTGTAGGCTCTCTCTATGTTTTGGATCATTGAGAAATTAGGCCAATCACAGACATATCTGTTGCACTCTTAAAAGCAATGTGAAATCGTTAGTGTTTCTAGTCTAGTCACCACTCAAAATGCTGGAGTTTCAACATCAATGATTATATCCAACACAATCTCATTGCCATTCATACTTTTTTGACTTAGTGGCTAATTTGTATGATCTCAGTCGTACATTTTAGAATGAATTGCTCGTCTCCCAATGATGGTTGAGTTTAGGGGTGGGGTTTGGGGCCATGCTTCCTTTTAAAAACAATTTTCATCATAGACTGGTATCATAGACTAAATCATATGAATTAGCCACTATTTACCAGTACATATGACAATACAATATTTCCATTTTCTTGTGAGATCAAACTGTTATATCATAACTTTGTGAAATAGCAATGAGCTCAACTGACTGACAGCTTTTTGTGATTACAAAATGAGAGCGCTTTTTAGGTTATATAAAATCCCTTCAGAATCGAAATAATCTTGTGGTTGTTCATGTTGCTAAGAGTTCCAAGAGCCACATACATGCTAAAGTTTGGACAGTGACAGCATCACGCAAATTCTCAAAATTGTAATAACTGATATAGTAGTAACCGAGCAAAGGATACAACAAAAGATTCACATCAAACATCTGAAGCATAAATCACCTTCACTAATTCTGGAATCTCGGTCAAGAATCTGGTATATTAAACGCAAAGTATTATTGACTGGGGCTTTTTGCAAAAACACAAATTACAACGCAAGGTCTAACAATAAGAATCTCAACCAAATAATAAAAGGAGTTTACTGGTTTATCTGATGCCTCATGATGTGTAGTCAAATTATGCTGCTCTGTTTCTATAATCTAATCCTCCAACAGATGCATAATCCCAACAAAACCACACAGGTCACACACACTGTCCATGAACGTATGTGTGTAGCTCTGGTCTCCTGCAAAAAAACCTGATTTTTAATAATGTCAACAGGCAAACTTTTTACAGTCTTGGATTTGAGAGTCAAAATCTCTATAATTATTTCCATCTAACTAAATGTCTCAAAAGCAGGGTCTTCAAGCAGCCGGGTGGGTCAAGTATGACACAGCACCTGTAATTAAAGTCCATTAGCGAGCATGTGAACAATCCTGTAGATGAAGGGAAACTCTTTTTCTGCTTACTCTGACCGCTCCAGCCTGCACTGCACAGAAGTGGAGAGAGCGGCGAAGCAGAACAAAGAGGAGGAGAAAGTGCAAATGCATCCATGCACCTACCATCATAGTTGACGATGATAATGGCGAGCATGTAATCCTTGCCCAGCATGGTGTCTTCCCGAAAGCCCCCCGAGGTTAGCTCAGATACATTCCAGTCCAAAGCGTCCCAACACCACCGACAAACTCTGCGGCACACACTCACACACAGGGTGACCACCGCACTCAGTGCCAAACAGCCAGAGATACACTCGCATGCCAAGAGGATTAAAGCCCACACTCCTCTTCTCCTCTCTCCGTTTATTCCCCCCCCCCTCAGGTAGTTTCACTGTCTAATCAGCATCATCTTTGTCTTTGTGTCTAATGCTTGTAGGATCAAGCTCTTCTGTTCTCTATTGTGTTCACTGTCGTTCCATCAAGCTGAGAGTAACGCTGTTTGTTAGATGGTTTCTCTCTCTTTTTCTCTGTCCATCAATGTGTGTGTGTGTGTCTCACTCTCTCTCTCTGTGGATTCTGTAATTCAGTAATGCCTGCAGCGATTCTTTCTCCTTTACCCCATCGCTCGCTCTCTTTGCCCCCACCGAGCTCATGATGGTGCCTTAAGGATGGCTGAACATACAGCTGATGAAGGCAAACACAGCCGTCCACTCTCTATAATAATAATAATAATAATAATAATAATACTGCAGGTATCAATATTTTAAATGGAAGGCAGCTTTATATATGTACTGTATATACACAGCTGAGATTAGTATTGTACTGTTCATTAATCAAACTGTGACGTGTTTCTGAGAGGAATTAGTGTCTCCAATCTGTTCCACACAATGAGGCAGAGAATCACCATCTGTAAAGTGAAGAGTAAAGCAAATATATTTCTGACACTTGGTTTGAATTTCATCATATTCATATTCAACCCATTCTTTTTGAGAGTCTAGCTCATTATATGCGTTTAGAGTTTATGTATTTTATGCTATGTGAAGAATTATGTAGTAAAATTGAGTGTAACAGCTTTAGAAAAGGCTTCTGGAAACATTCGCTTTGATTAGCACGCTAAATGCCGAGGCGTTTGTTACGTTAAATAAACGTAATAACATAAACATATGAGTCATACAGCCGCACGGGAACTCTTCGTTTGTGGTCAGTAAAGGAGCTGTGGATGTGTGAAGGTTTTGTCGGTCCACCTTAATTCCTGCCGTCATGAAGTCGAGTGAAGTCGGTCATCGTCCAGCCTCCGTTTGCATCATCCCTCCGGTTGCCGTGGCAACGACTTCTCTGTCGCGAGCGTCTGTCTGCTTCTGCTGTCACAGAGAAGAATTCGCAGATTTCACTCTAATAATAGTGAACCCCCCACAACAAAATAAACGTATTTATGTATGTTGTATGTCTAACCTACAATGTGTTTCGGTTATGACAACTCCTAAAGTCATCAGAATTGTGAAAATGAAGCAGAGGCTGTTGCCTTCTGAAAGGTTAGATTCTTGAAAATATTCAAAATCTTATACTGTACTTGAAGATAATATATTAATGAAAAATGGCACAGTGTGACTAAAGATAGAACTGTTTCATGTTTTAACACGCTTAACTTTGAAATAATAACTGGATGATAATGTGATAATGTCAAATAAATGTATAATAAACGTATTTTAGTATCCTATGAAAACATTACATTCAGTACTCATATTGCTTTAAAATAAATCATTTGCACATTTATTTGAATATCATACTAAGTGTAGATTTACTTTCCACAAGCGTTGCCCTAAACATATAAACGGTTAAAAAGCAAACTGCAGTATTAGAAAGAGGACCTTTTTTTTTAAGCCAATACTTTTGGTAATCACATGTATTATTATTTTTTTTTATTTACACAACATTTTAAAACTATTTTAATAATCTGCACTTTTATATTATTCATTCATTCATTTTCATTTCGGCTTAGTCCCTTTATTAATCTGGAATTTAATTAATCAGTGGAATGAACCGGCAACTTATCCAGCATATGTTTTACGCAGCGGATGCCCTTTCAGCTGGAACCCATCACTGGGAAACATCCACACACACTCATTCACACTCATACACTACGGACAATTTAGCTTACCCAATTCACCTATAGCGCATGTCTTTGGACTTGTGGGGGAAACCGGAGCACCCGGAGGAAACCCACGCGAACACGGGGAGAACATGCAAACTCCACTCAGAAATGCCAACTGACTCAACAGAGACTCGAACCAGCAACCTTCTTGCTGTGAGGCAATCGTGCTACCCACTGCGCCACCGTGAGGCCCCCTTTTATATTATATTATATTATATTATATTATATTATATTATATTATATTATGTTATGTTACATTATATTATGAAAAGGGGTGTTAAATACATTACAGGCTAGAATTTTGGTTAACAAGAAAATAATTACAAAGAGATTTAAAATAGTTTTTGTTCTTTTTTTAATCAATGCTCATGTTCAACGTTTATTATTATATTATATTATATTATATTATATTATATTATATTATATTATATTATATTATATTATATTTTACTATATTATATTTTACTATATTATATTATATTATAATCCCTCAGATTGATTTGTTTACTAAGCGACAAGCACGAGACAGACCTATGTAATCAAACTCAGAACGTCTGTAGTGTTTCAGGTTGCTCAATCTAACTCTGAAGATTTGATTCCACGGATGCAGACATGGCGGACAAGGTTGGTGTGCCAGCGAACTCACTTTCATAAAAGTCACTTTCAGTTCTCTATTTTTGATACTACTCTTTACTATTGTAAAGCTCTTTTTGCACTGTGTTTTGTGGCAGCGAGACCAATGGAAAAAAAAAACAATACCAAACTGCTGTACCGTTTATTGTTGAGATGGTTAACGTAAAGTTACATTATTGCAAGTTCAACAACGAAACAGCTACATGTGTTTCCCGTCACGGATTTGTTATTCATGATAAAAGCTACACTTGAATTGTGTCCTGAAATGTCTGTTAAAGAATGTTTAAATGAAATATGTAAGATGGTGGCATTTCTGGCACACCCGCGATGACTCACTTCAACCACAACTATGACGCGGGTTTGTTTGTTTGTTTGTTTGTTTATTTGTTGTTTCTGTTACTTATTGAGGTAAAGTTGGTTTTATATTCTAACATTCTGACTTTGGTTTTCAATAAAATACTAAAGCAGAATTTATAAAGGCTAAGATTAATTATAGCGACGTACTATAATGAGCACAAAGTGACAACTTGTGACATTTGCTACGGCAGGGGCGATTTTAGGATTTTCATTTTAGGGGGGCTCAGCTCCTGAAGTAATAAATAAATAAAAAAATAAATAAATATATATATATATATATATATAAGCTTAATATTAATATTAATTAATATTAAGCTTAATATTAATAATAAGTAGTAATTTAATAGTAATACACTTAAAAATGTTTAATATGGTAGGGTTGTATGCTAAACTAGCAGTATTCCACTGTACTGTAAAAACAGGGACAGCCATTTGAGTTCTGAATGAGCCAAATATAAACACCTGTTTACTGTAGTAAAAACTACTTTCTATATTCAAGTACATTTTTTGTTTACATATATTAAATAAATAAAACTGTCACTTTTCTAATTAAACGGCAAATTTAAATATATATTTTTAAACCTACAGGCTAATTTACATATTTCATGATCTGAATCATAATACTAAATAAGAATTTTTTTAATACAAGATAACACGTGATGTTTCTATCTCTGTCAGTGACTCTGGCAGTTAAAATGAGTGCATTCACTAAATGGTTCTGTCACTGTTTAATCCTTTTTGTGCAAGACTGTATGGTATAGTTAATGCCACATGCACTGTAATGTGTTTTATATTGGTAGTTCATTTTGAAATTAAAATAGCGAAATGTTCGATAAGAGCTACTTTTTCGAGGAAACAGCTGTGATTATGAGGTGAGCACCTATGAAACTGTAGACGGGAAACCCGATTGCTCCTCCATGACATTGTGGTACAAGTGTATCTATAGCAAAGAACTGCAAATAAGCAGATATTATAACAATCTATCGATAAACACACACCTTGTTCTCTGCACAGCTGTGGTTTCCTGATCTAATAAAAAAAAAGACGAGGAGGAACCAAATTCTTTCACCGTTTTCTTATCAAATTTAAAGGGGACGGGCGATAATTTAGTATACAGTTTATGAGCTAATCGCAAAAGTTTTAGGGGGGCTGAGTAGAAATATAGGGCCCTATAATATAATAGCCCTAAAATAGGCCTAGCAACGCCCATGCGTTACGGTATATTGTTTACCATGTTACGTTGAATATTCGGTATGAAATCACATGTAAGTATGACTTCAAAACAACATTAGCACTATGACTCTGAACAATGTTGTACTTTGATAGTCATCGGCTGCTAATATGATTTCCCTTCTTAGAGTTTGCAAAGAACAATTTGCTGATATTATATTAGGAAGGTGAAGGTCAGAATGTGCGAATAAAAAACCAAGTTTACCCAATTTGTTTCTTGAGCAGGATCCGTTCAGGCAGCTGAAAGATCTGTCTCTGCTGAAAGACCAGCTTGAGGACATTCAGCGGCGGGTGGAGGGTGAAGTTGGTGTTGGCATCCCACAGGCAAGACGTTTTTCTCAGAAAATCTCTCTTTTCACTGACTGACATATTTCCTCAAACATTAACATATATTTAGCATATATTTTCAAATGCACGCAAGCTAACACCTTTACACTTATAATATTCAGTCTTTAAATTATTAGTTTACCCAAAAATAAAAATTATGTTATAAAATATTAATCCGCATGTCATTCCAATTCCCTGAGACCTTGGTTTATCTTCAGAACACAAATTAAGATATTTTAGATGATATACTAGAGCTCCCTGACCCTCCATAGACAACAACGATTACGGGGTTTTCAAAGTCTAGAAAATAAAGCATTTGTAATTTTTTGAATGTGTCTTCTGTGGTTCAACTGTAATCATACAAAGCTGCAATAATACTTTTGTGTGGCAAAAAAAAGAAGAATGAATTACTGAAGTTGAACCACTGAGGTGACATGGAATGTTTTGATCCTTTTCTGGACTTTGAACATCTCAGGATCTTTGTTGTCTACGAAGGGTCAGAGAGCTCTAGGATTTCATCTCAAATTTCCTAATTTGTGTTCCAAAGATGAACAAAGCCCTCACAAGCATCGTAACGACGTGAGGTGGAGTAATTAATGACAAAATGTTCATTTTTAAGTGAACTATCCCTTAAAATATCATTATTTTCCACTTTTGTCTTTTTCCACACAAGCTTTACTTTAAACTTAAAAAAACGCTCTAAATGGTGGACTTTCATCAGGAAAACAAGGAAAATATATAATGCAAACAAAAATGATGATGAATAAATAAAGATGTTTTGATTGAAGCACATTGATCGTGTATTTATAAAGAGTATATTTCTTTTTTTTTTTTTTTAAAGGTTCAATTAATATTATTTTTTATTTAGATAAAATGATTCTTATTTTTGTTATTTTTTTGAAAGTAGTTTGAGACAAGAGAGGGATTCCTTCAGTTTCACCATTCACATTGGTATATGGGTGCAACAATCAGGTTCCAGAAGTGCAAATGACATTCACTTAGATTAACTATAGGATAACATTAACTTTAATGATAACGATAACATTAGACAGACCTACTATGAGCTATGTTCAAACTGCTTTTTTAAAATCCAGTTTGTTTGCAGTATTTCCAGGAGTCAGCACTGCTGAAATAGTGATATGACACAAATCCACTCTTTTTGTTTCCTTTGATTGTCAAAATCTTAACCAAAATCAGAAGTCATGTAGTTTTCAATAAGAATTCTGCTGTTAATTCTGCTGACTACTTAAATATAAGTTAAAATGATACAGGCTGATACCTTCAGCAGGTGAATTGACCTCAGCTCACATTAGGTTTGTTTTTGAAGATGTATAATGTGATTAAAAAATCTGTTGTTTTTTTACTGTTTGATGCTATTTTCTGTTTTAAAAGAGTGTTTTTTTCTTTTGCTGTTAGAGCCGGTTAAAGGGATCGTTCACCCAAAAATGTACATTTACTCACTATTTATTTTCCTTCAAGTGGTTCCCAACTTCTGTGTTTTCTTTTCTTGAACAAAAAAATATATATATATTGAAAATAGCTAAAAAAAACTGTAACCACTGACTCCTATAGTAGGAAAAACAAATACTATGGAAGTCAATGGTTACAGGTCTCCAGCTTTCTTCAAAATAACTTTTGTGTTCAACAGAAGAAAGAAACTCATACAGGTTAGAAAGAAGTAAAGGGCGAGTAAATGACACATTCTTGGGTGAACTCTCCCTTTAATAGCAGACAGACATTCACCCTACAGTTTACTTTCGTTTTCCAAACCAGGACATGTGAAAGCTTCATTTATGGTCATTTGGCTTAATGAAGTTGTGTTTTCTCTCTGACTCTCCATGTTTTGTGCTCTTCCTCATTTTAGGGTGGAAGTGTGCTCAGTTCTCCCTTCCTCAAGGGTTTTCTGGCTGGTTATGTGGTGGCGAAGCTCCGTTCCTCCGCAATCCTGGGAGTTCTTGCAGGGACCTGCACAGGCATCTACGCCGCTCAGAGCTATCAAGTGCCTAACATCGAGAACACCATAAAAAACTACTTCAGCTCATTCAAGAAGAGATAAAAACAGCTTCGTTCAGACACGTCAACATGTACCTCCTCAGCTGAAGGTGCCAAACATCACACCACATACAGTAACTGGATGCTTTTTAAATAATTGAGTTGCTCAGGTTAGTTTAGGTTATTTTCTATTTAAAATTAGCTGCTTATTTTTGAATACCTGTATTCCTTATAATGGTACAAATGGCCAAAGCTTTGAGTGCTTCTTCCTGTGTCAGTGCATGCAAGTTCTGTCTGTTACATGAATACTTTTTTCACCAGTTATGTGATTTTCTTTTTTTTAAATACATAAATAGGTTTGCACTAAAAGGAGGTGAACAATCAGGCACAACAGACTCTGTAAATAATGTCTAACATGGAACAATTTGTGTACCTGTCAAATGTCAGAGGTTGCTGGATTTAAATCTTTTATATGGTTGTTGAATAAATGAATGCTGCACTTTACCAAACTCATCTCTACCACTTCTACTTGTGTTTAATATTATGGAAGTAGGCTCATAGAAGTGAAAATAAGAAAACGGGAAGCAGGACGTCTGATGGGGTGCCGAACTCAGCGGGAGGGGAATAAACTGTAATATTTTTTATTTTTTGATCATTCAAAAATCGTAAATAATAGTTTCTATAAGTCTAAATAATATGATTTTTTTAAGCTAAATTTTTTTTCTTGGAGGTCATTATATATATTATTAGCATAATGTGTTTTTTTGAGAGATTCCATTTATGCAGTATTCACATTTTTCAAATATAGGTTTTGGAAATATTATATTTTAATTTGAATAGCTATATTTTAACATATCGGAATTTTGGACCATCATAAACAATTCACATTATTAGTGTAATAAAATCACATATGAATACTTCGCATATAGTTAAAGTCAGAATTATTAGTCCCCCCTGTATCCCCCCCCCCCCCCCATTTCTGTTTAACGGATTTTTTCCCCAACACATTTCTAAACATAATAGTTTTAATAACTCATTTCTTTTATCTTTGCCCTGATGACATAATATTGTACATATTTTACTAGACATTTTTCAAGGTACTAGTATTCAGCTTAAACTGCATTTTAAAGGCTTAACTAAGTTAATTAGGCAAATCATTCTATAACGATGGTGTGTTTTGTAGACAATCGAAAACAAATATTGCTTGAGGGGGCTAACCTTCATTTTTGTTTTATACATATTAAAAACCGCCTTTATTCTAGCCGAAATAAAACAAATAAGACTTTCTCCTGAAGAAAAAATATTATAGGACATACTGTGAAAAAATCCTTGCTCTGTTAAACATCATTTGGGAAATATTTGACAAAGAAAAGAAAATCCACAGGAGGGCGAATCATTTTGACTTTACCTGTAGTTCACGGTGTTCTAGAATCAAAACCAACATGACAATTCTTATTTACAAGGAAAGTTGCAGTGCTTTATTAAACCTATTTGAGAACATTATTATAGTTTTACTCATGTAACTCTTAATTAAAATAGCTTCCCCTTGATCTTACGCTGACATTCTTCTGATGACACGTTCACAGACATGAGTAACCTGTCAATCAAATGAGATCCACAAGTGGCAAAAGATACCAATTCCAATGACCCAATCAGCTCCCAACAGACAAAATCAATTTCTTTCTTGTTCTGGAAGCTGTTTGGCCTGTTTCCCTTACATACAATCGAGAAGCAAAGACAAATTTCACTTATTAAAATCCTTACATCATGCAAATTAAAGTGCAAGTTGAACATTTTAAACAAACTGTGCACACAAGTGGTTAGTAATTGATTTTATTGTCGATCTTTGTTAGCTGTCCATCATCCACTTTTGTTTGCCCTTCAATATATTAGTTCTCTTTCTCCATCCATTTTACAAATATTCACTCAGCAAAAAGCAGTTAAAAGTTATTAATAAAAAAGTGGTACAGATCAATAAAGTAGAGGTTTTTCCATGAAAGCTCAACACTGCTGAAACTGATCTTCTAAAGTCTGCAATTATTTCAATACAAAACACAAGATTTCTCGAAAATATCTGAATGTACAGACTTAAGATATTTTTTAAGACCTCAAACCAAGCGTTATCTAGATCTACAGTAAATGTGAAAGTTCAGCTGTAAAAGTTAGACGAAGACACCAGAGTATGATATTTTGGAAGTTTTCACTGCTCCCCTTCACTCGTCATTTTCCCCCAACTGAGGCTCTTTCACCATGTCAGCTAGAATGAAAAATAAAGAGTGAGGCATGCTTTATATTAGTTACATATCTTGAGTATATTTAAAGCGCCGTTTCTCAACCACGTTCCTGGAGGACCACCGTCTCTGCACATTTTACGTGTCTTAACCAAACACACCTGATTCAGACCATCAGCCTGTAATGGGTGTGACAGACAAATGAGACCTCCAAAACATGCAGTGTTGGTGATCCTCCAGGAATGTGGTTGAGAAACACTGATGTAAAATATCAAACTGCTAAATGGAAACAATATGCAGGTGAGCTGAAAGCATTCATAAAGACAAAAGCAGTAAGTAGTAATATGATGAAACGTTGGTGCATGTTAATCTTGCTGTAATTCAGTTCAATTCAAGTTTATTTATATAGAGCTTTTTACAATGTAGATGCCGTCAAAGCAGCTTAACATGTTCTAGTAAAGTCCACAGTTCAGGTAACTGGGAAAATATTTAATTTCTATTCAATTATGAAATACATCATCAATATGAAGTCAACCTATTTTATTTCATCATGAAAACAGCACATTTGCTACTCTTGACAGAATTTATTTGTATATTAATATGAATAAACTATTAATAGCAATAATTAACTAACCTGAAAGTTAAAAAGTGTAAAAAAAATGTTTTATTAAAGTTTAAAAGGCATTTTAATGACTTATCACATTGTTAACTAATATATTTTTAACAATGTTTCAGGACATTGTTGCCACGTTTAAGAACGTTGTTCACGTTAACATTTCTAACACGTCTGCATATTGCTAACATGAATTAGCATGTTGCTAGCATGTCGTTGATTAGTTGCTAGGCTTTGCTTGTGATGTATAACTACACAGATAAATCTTTAGCTGTGGGTAAGTAGGTTAAACTCAGTAGGGTTTAATGTTTGAAAGTTTTCACCCCCTCAATTAAATTTTATAGGGTTTTTCGTTAGTTTCATCGGCCATTTAGCGAAAACCGTAAGTCTGATCAGTTCAAAAAGATATAGCTTAAGAATTCAGGGCAGCCTAGCAGTCAGTGCCAATTTTGGTGGTCGTAGCTATAAAGCTTTGAGAGGAGATGCGGAAAGAAATGTAGTCACAGAAGAAAAGAAGCCAACATAATTTAAATCAGTATAACACAAATACTCGGCTCATACCGGAATCGAGGGCCCAACACTGAGCAGGGCCTTCCTTCAGAGTCTCAGGAATCTCAACGCCGTTCTTGTCCACACACCAGCAGAAGTCAGTCTGTTCCCAGCACTGCTGTGACAGGTAATCTCCATTCTCATTACACCTGGGCCGGAAGGATGGCAGGAGACTCTTGACCTCCCCTGCAGCCTCCTTCTGGCACTGGGTTAGAACTTTGGGCTCTGGGGAACAGAAATGAACAGATAATACAGGTATGTGTGAGGGAAAAAATATATCAAATTGTGAAGAAGTAAATTTGATGATTTAACTCAATCTTAATACCTGGTTTGGGAGATGAGGGAGGAGAATCCTGAAATACAGAGCACATCGGCATAAATCAGAACTGCAGAACACAGGATTTATGTGCTGAATATTTTTCATTTGAACATCCTGTCATCATTTGCTCACCCTGCACTTCTTTTAAACCTGTTTGAGTTTCTTCAGTTGATATACTGAATTATTATATTATTGAAAACCAGTATTTTGTTGTACTATGAATGTCAATGGCTGCTGGTTTCCAACATATGTTATGTTTAGTGTTCAACAGAAAAAAAAAAGAAACTCAATGGTTTAGAACAACTTCTGGGTGCGTAAATGGTATATTTTCATTCTTTAGTTGAACTAACCCTTCAAACTTGATTTCAATTACTAACTCAATCCTGACACCATGTGTCCAGCAAGCAATATTACACCACTTTCAAGACGAGAGAAAATGAGCTTTACCTTGTTCTCATCCTCATACTTCAGAGCAAGGGAGCTCATGGGGAGATGCATCTTCAGCGGGGCTCGCATGGCTGCACAAGACAGTTATAAAGTCACTATTATTATGCTTTCATTTGAGGACGTGTTTAGTAGTATATTAAAGGCATAGTTCACCCATATATATATATATATATACATATATAGCCTACTCGTCTTATATTCATTATCAAGTGTTTCCAAACCTTTTTACGAGTTTCTTTTTTCTGTTGAACACAAAAGAAGATTGAAGAATGTTTTGAAACCAGCAGCCATTGACATCAATAGTCAGTCAAAATGGCTACAGGTTTCCTTCATTCTTCAAAATATCTTCTTTTGTTTTCAACAGAAGGGCGAAACTTGAACAAGGGTGAGAAAGTGTTGAATGAACTGTCCTTTTAAGGCTGATTTTAAAGATAGAATTATTATATAACCAATGATTAAAAATGAGATTGAAATGGACAGTATGCAATGTGGTTTTCTGACCAGATTTACGGCTGATCTCGTGCAGGCGGTCCCCTCGTCTCTCCAGGGTGTTGAGCTGCTCTTTATGACTGTAGGCCGTGTATGCGGTGAAGGCCTGACCTGCGATCAGTATCCCGGCAAGCAGAGTCACTCCTGCCACCTTCAGAGCCTGATTCTTATTTCTGTTAGAAAACAGAGATCAGTTTATTCATCCAATAAAAAACTGCTGTGTCCTAAACTGGATAGATTACCAACGTTAAATTATTTTGATACATAAAATCATATATTATAGATTTTAAAATTAGCAAAAATATTTATTTTTATTTTCGCAAATACATTTTTGAAAATAAATATTAACATTTAAGAGAATTTCTGACACTCCAAACTATTTAAACATGCAAATTCTTCGACATCATGTGTCATTTTAAACAATGGCTATTTTAGGTCTCCATCCACAGCCAATGTTTAGGTTGAACATTTATTTTCTTGACTCTGAAATACATTTAGAAATGTATTTTGCTATAGGAAGTTTGACATGAAATATATTTTAGACTTCAAAAATGTATATTATTGAGCCCCACGGTAACAAAATTAAAAGTAAAAATATATTAGTCAGATTTTTTTTTACCGTATGGGAATGTAAACTGAAGACACTACGCAGCAACTTTTCTTTTAACATTTATTTTACAACTTTGACAAACATTTTACAGTATATAACTTTACTGTTTGTGATTACATTATTCAAATCAACAAAGAAGGCTCTTTACACACAACATATCACTGTTTAATTTCTAAACGGGGAAACGTTTAGTTTACATAATCATATAAGAAGAGCTTTTCCTCACCTTGGCTCAGGTCCCATGTTGACTGAAGATTGCTCACTTATAAGTGGCGTCTCGTTTCCCTCGCTAGACATTTTTGACCAAAAGTTAGAAAAACTTCTCCAATTTTTGCTAGGGGATTTTCGTAAGCTAACTGTGATGTGAAAATGAGAGAAATGAGAGTCCAGTAAGGAGACTCGGATGAAAGTGTCTGGTGCGGATCGAGTGTAGCGATTATTTGATTGGATGCGACGGTCTGCGTCATCAGTTGTCAGACAACAGTCGAGTTGAAAGCGCTCTTTCACATCTCTCGCCTATTCATGTTTAACTTGGAGATTTTTGTCAGTCATTTTCGGTTTTGAGGGTTTTCAACACAACAGACTTTATGATATTCGTCGGTGTTTATTAAAGTGATAAAGACTCACCATTACAATGTACGATGTGGTTAAAGGCCAGTCAACATTGAATTGAGCATTTTAACGGTTTTAAGACAGAAAATGCAATGCTTGAAAGCTGCTTCTCAATTGTCTAATAGCTTCACGAAAGGCTTGAGCTGTTCAACAACTGAGAAGCTGCCTTTTAAACTGCAGAAAGAAAGAACTTCATCTTCTTTAAATGTAAACTCTCATATAGTTTTAAACTGAGGTCTATTTGATCGGTGCTTTTAGCTTTAATTCTCTACTACAAAGAAAATTGTGCCAAATCAAAAAATTACACAACATAGTTATTGTAATATGAAATAAACCACTAAAGAAACGGCCCTATCAAAATGAAATGCAAATATGAGGGTCAATTTTTTTTTTACTTTGTTTTTGCGTATGAGGAAATGTTACTTTTTACAGCAGTAAATGGGCAAAATGAAAGGATATGTTGCGTAAACTACCTTTAAAGAAGAAGTGACGATATTTAACAGTTTTATGCAGTCTTCATGGTAAGCTTGAGTCTGATATTCAGCCTCTATTTAGTCTCAATACAATGCTGGGTTGTGTTAATTGTTTGCATTCAATTCAGTCAATCACATGACACTTCACACAAAAAACTAAACAAAACATTGGTTAAACTTGTGTTTGTGAGGATCAAAACACTTTCTACAATGAGGAAATAAATAATTCAGGCACAATCTGAATGAGGATGTTTTCTTGGTATTCCCCTAGCATCCATTCGGTTTCAGAAGGCACCAGAACATTAACATTAAACCGGTTAGACCGGATCAATCAGCTTGCAGGAAACTGAACAATCCTAAACCAAAGCCTTCGCCAGTGCAAATCACATGATTTAAAAGATGACAGGAGGCTGAATATTATTTGACACTTTATTCTGAAAAATATCCAATAGTTTACAGACGACGTCCACGACGACCTCCCTTTCTGCGGGTGCTGTCTGATGGAATGGGGGTGACGTCCTCTGCAAACAACAACAAATTCATTAGTCAATTCAACTTAAAAAGTGAACAGAGCCCAGGCTTCACTAGAGGACAGTTCTGGACTGAACATACCGATACGGCCGATCTTCATGCCGGAACGAGCCAGAGCCCTGAGGGCAGACTGTGCCCCTGGTCCAGGAGTCTTGGTTCTAAATGTGAGGGAAAACAACATGTAAGGCTCACGCATGATCCTTATAAACTTTAAGCATTTTGATTCCAAATAATTCCAGAACAACTGTGGAAAATAAAATCCACAGGGTCACAGAACCCCTTGCCAGTGCCCCGTATATAACATGATGTTTTTGATCAGGCCTCTCACCTGTTTCCGCCAGTGGCCCTCAGCTTGATGTGCAGAGCAGTGATGCCCAGCTCTTTGCACTTCTGAGCCACATCCTGAGCCGCCAACATAGCAGCGTAAGGAGAAGACTCGTCTCTGTCGGCCTTCACCTTCATCCCACCAGTCACACGGCAGATCGTTTCTCTGAAGATACAAACATAAGAAAACAATTTAGAAGACGAAGAGCACCACAACGAATGGACATCACCTGAAAAAGAAAGAGGTCAACATTGCTCAACCCTGCAGAGTTTAGTCGCAACTCTGCTTCAACACACTCACCTGTAGTTTTCAAAGCAAGCCAGAAGGACTCAGTTTGATCAGGCGTTTAATTAGGGTAAATGCTAAACTGTGCTAATCACTAATGTTCAAGTTTTCAAAAAAATTAAAAATACAATATGCAAAGGTTAGTAATTTTATTTCTGCTCAAAACGATTATGCATCTCATGTAATACACTGAAAACACAATGCTAATATTTTCTAAATACTTTTTCAGTTGATCACTTTACAACTTTTTTTATTTTGTTATTTATTTAATAGTAACATTACAATGACAAAACTAAAAGCCAATGGTAAGAGTGAAGAAACAAAAATATAAATAAAAACATCCACATGATGGCGCACCTGATGAATTGCTCATGGCATTTACAAAAACAATTATGAAGTAAAACATGTTGCTAATTCTAGGGGCTTTTTCAAATATTTAAAAACATGCATTATAAAAACACTAAATAGTAGAGATACAAGTTATCCTCAGCATCCCATTTTAAAATGTCATTTAATGCACAAGATGCTGAGAAAAAAATAAAATAAAAAAATAAAAATAACAATCGCACATGTTTGACTACTGCGGTTGTTCATCATAACAAAAAAAACTTGGGAAAACTGCATCACTACATGTGCATTGGCTTTTCTTCACATTTTATAATAGAATTTCATAATGGCTGAACATAGGCTATTTTAGGCATGTTTGTACAGTATTTGTCTTAATTTACACAACTTTCCACAATATTTAAAAAGTGAAATTGAAATATGCCTTTATTTAGACATTAAAAACAACAATATTTGAATCATGTTGTAGTTATATTATGCGTATAAACATTCAAATTATTTGCAACACTTTATAGGATTGTTATTCACCCATTTAATGTATCGAGTATATTCTGTGTCATAGTAAAATATATTTGCTTTAAATCCAAGTACGCGATGTTGTGATTTAACTAGATGCGTATTTGTTTGGTTAATGGACTAAAAGACTAAATTAGAACACACTAATAATAAAAAAAGCCTAAAGGTAATTGGCAGTACAGTTATAGTGTCCTAACTGCACTCAAAGCTGCAACACGATAAGCTATCTTTTCCATGTTAAAAGGATTTTCTCCCAACCATCCTTGACAGCAATGCACAAGTGCTATTATAGAAAAGTTTTTATATTTCTGCGACGTCGCAGCTGAACACCAGCATAAACTACTATGAATGACCATCTCTGTGTGCTTTATTTAGTGTTAACTGTTTTTAAATGCGAGTTTGTATATCATTTTGCCTGACATTTATAGCTATACTGAAAGCAGAGTTTACCTCAGACCTTGAAAATAAAACTTGCAAAGCTGAATATGAAAGAACTGTTGTTGCAAATCAACATCAGTTACTCAGCACATGCTTTTAATAACGTTAAAGAGGTTTATTATGTATTAATTAGAATATAAACTTTAATGTTATCATTGGGTTGAGAGTGCAGTGTATTATTCTGCCTTCAGAATGGTTTTGAAAACTTTTGTCGTGTTGCCTACAGACAAATTTTGGAAACGGTTACAAACTTCTATTTACAGCCAAGGCATGTGTATTGCATGTATGAAACCATGAGCAACTAATTCTTCACTCAAAATGTACTCTAAAACTAAATCAAATATAGCTTTGGAATAAAGGCGCTACAATACTATTTTAGTTAAATCAATTCAGACATTCAAAGCAACAAAACCCAAGCTGAAGAACGATAAGTGATCATATTAAATCAAAAACTTCCTCCCACTTGTTTTGCTAGCATGTGTGATATGAATGTGCGCAGAGATACTGTTGCCGGTTTTCAGGATACGTACTTGCCGGACAGATCAGTGACGTGCACAAAGGTGTCATTGAAGGATGCGAAGATGTGACAAACTCCAAACACATTCTCCCCCTCAGCAACCTGAGGTCCCAGGCTGATGACCTGCTCTTCCTTCTTTTCCTTACCCTTGCGAGGAGCCATTGCTGAAACACACACATTCAACAGTCAGAACAGTTCACATAGAAAACATCCACAGTCCTGTTAGAATTAAATAGGACTTGTGTAAAACAGCCAAACATTTGTTTTTGTTAAAAGTAGCGCTTTGTGATGACAAATCTCATATCAGGAGACTACTTGTATCATGAGAACAATATACATCACAATACAGTACTATTAAGTAATCTCATATGCTGATAACCATATAACGTTACATCATGATACAGTACCATTTCATTTAACTTTTCCCCCCATTTTAAAGTAAACACTCGAAAATCTACTCATTCATTTGTGACCATATTGCTTTTTTTTCTTGATGCGAAGACATTCGATATAAAACTTTTCAGACACTAACAATTTTAACTAACACTTTACAAAACTGAATATTACAGATACATAACATATCGCTAAATGAAATGCAAACACTACTTTTAAGATTTTAACTTTCTCACGATGCTGTTAATGTTTATTTCTGCATCCCTGTTAATGGCGTGTAATATTTCTCTCAAATTAAGAAAATGTAACACCGTTAAAGTATTTTGCGAAGCCACGAAATAAACGATAGAGCCTACTAATATAAAACGAGGCTCTATGTTGTCCGTTCGGTACATATCGTCATATTGCAGAGACCAAGTCAAAAACATCGGAAAACATGATCTTGCAAATCTCCTGATGCACAAAAATAACTAGTTAGTGCGTGTTCTTAACCAGAGACTCGTTTTCAACCGAAAACAAAGCAATTAAATGAAACACTGAGGAAATAAACACAAAACGACGCAACGCTTTTCTAGCAAACATGCCTCCAGACGGCAAACCAGCACTGTCAGTCAGCACGAGTTCTACATTAAAACACTTTACAGATTTAAGCTCAAAACCTTTGCTAAAGTGAACGCATTTAACTAAACTTTGCCCCGTCACGGTGAACAACGCGAGGTCCAGCGGCTCAAGAGCTGCTCCAGGAGGGTCAACATGGAGAGACAGCCAACTGCACGTACCCCGTCAATCCGCCTGAAATACTGCGCTTTTACACAGTTTATGAGACTAATATCGCGTTCTCTCGGTGAGGGAGCTGTTACTGGACACCATCAAAACTCGATCTTAACTGTTTTTACTTGAACAAAGGTAAGATTTGACAGGATTGAGTTTGTCTTCTCTTACCTATGTGTGTCTCTAATCGAGGCCGAAACAGGAAAGGAAAGAAAAATCGCTGCCGGGTTGAAAGTTCAACGTCTGCAAGCGGAAGTAATACTGTGGGTATACATAATAAAAGTCCAGTTGGCTGATTATTTTCATATTTCGTCTCGTTTTTATGATGCCCTGTTAAATGCACTCGTTTATTAATAAAACAAACCGCGTGCTCAATGAAACTGACTGTAAGAACTAGCGAAACGAGTTTATAGTCGTATGAAATAAAAACACACGAGACATACTACAGTAATTTATAGTAAATACTATACTTCTTTGAACCATGTGTGGTATACTGTATATTGTAGTATTCACAACACTTTGTTAATAAATAGTAAAGGCGTACTGTAGTATTAACAAGCTACAGTGAACTGATAATAACTGTATTAAATAGGGTAGTATTTTTTTCTACAGTAACCAACAGAATGCCATAGAATTTACTACAGTAAACAGTAAATTGTTGCATGCTGTAGTATATGACTGTATTTACTACATCATACTACAGCCTAGCATTAACTATAGTGAACTGATAAGCAGTAGTACGTATGCAGTAGGCTATACTTTACAAGTTACAGTAAATTGTAGACTATCATATTGTGGTATTTACTATAGTTGGCCTAATTAGTTTCTTATGGTATTTACACTTAGGCTATATATTATAGAAAGAATTGTAAAATATTAATAACTAATTGCTCAAATGCCCATCAATATTATATTTCCTTATGAACACCAAAAACTAGTTATCACACTACACATCATACATAATATAGGTGGAGAAAACATACTATAGTAATTCATGTAGTAATTTGTTTATTTCACTATAATAGTTACTATAACAAGAGTAGTAGCCTACAACAACTGATGACCATATCAATGCAATTTACTGTAGTGAGGTTAAAAAACACCACAGTATTTACCACAGGAAATTTACATGTTCTCTAGTAGATTTAATCTAAAATACTATATTATTATTATTATTTTCATATTGGAACTGTGGTGAATTGTAGTCAGGGATGGGCCAAAGTACATTAAATGTATTTTAAAATAAAATACCAAATACCTCCTTTTTACATTGCATTCAAAATGGATTAAATTCATTTATTTCCTCAAAATTCTACACACAATACCCCATAATGACAATGAGAAAAAAAAAATATTTTTTTAATTGTTGCAAATTTATTAAAAATAAAAAACCTGAAAAATCACATATACATAAGTATTCACAGCCTTTGCTCAATACTTTGTTGATGCACCTTTGGCAGAGGTGTCAAATCTTTTTGAATATGATGCCACAAGCTTGGCACACCTGTCTTGGCACATTTTTGCCCATTCCTCTTTGCCGTACCTCTCAAGCTCTATCAGGTTAGATGGGAAGCGATGGTGTACAGCCATTTTCAGATCTCTCCAGAGATGTTCAAGAGGATTTAGGTCTGGGCTCTGGCTGGGCCACTCAAGGACATTCACAGAGTTGTTGTGAAGCCACTCCATTGATATTTTGGAGGTGTGCTTTGGGTCATTGTCCTGCTGGAAGATGAACCGTCGCCCCAGTCTGAGGTCAAGAGCACTCTGAAGCAGGTTTTCATTCAGGATGTCTCTGCATGTTGCTGCATTCATCTTTCTCTCTATCCTGACTAGTCTTCCAGTTCCTGCTGCTGAAAAACATCCCCACAGCATGATGCTGCCACCACCATGCTTCCCTGTATGGATGGTATTAACCTGGTGATGAAACGTAACGCCTGGCATTCACTCCAAAGAGTTCCATTTTAGTCTCATTAGACCAGATAATTTTGTTTCTTATGGTCTGAGAGTCCTTCAGATGCCTTTTGGCAAATTACAGGCGGGCTGCTATGTGCTCTTTACTAAGGAATGGCTTCCGTCTGGCCACTCTACCATACAGGCCTGATTGGTGGATTGCTGCACAGATGGTTGTTCTTCTGTAAGGTTCTCCTCTCTCCACAGAAGATCGCTGGAGCACAGATAGAGTGACCATCGGGTTATTGATCACCTCCCTGACTAAGGCCCTTCTCCCCCGATCACTCAGCTTAGATGGCCGGCCAGCTCTAGGAAGAGTCCTGGTGGTTCCAAACATCTTCCACTTATGGATGATGGAGGCCACTGTGCTCATTGGAACTTTCAGAGCAGCAGAAATTTTTCCTTCCCCAGCATTGTGCTTCAAGACAATCCTGTCTCAGAGGTCTACAGGCAATTCCTTTGTCTTCATGCTTGGTTTGTGCTTTGACATGCACTGTCTATGCTGGGACCTTATATAGACATGTGTATGCCTTTTCAAATCATGTCCAATCAACTGAATTTACCACAGGTGAACTCCAATTAAGCTGCAGAAACGTCTCAAGAATGATCAGTGGAAACAGAATATACCTGAGCTCAATTTAAAGCTTTAGAGCAAAGGCTGTGAATACTTATGTACATGTGATTTTTCAGGTTTTTATTTTTTTAGAAATTTGCAACAATTAAAAAAAATCGTTTTTCTCATTGTCATTATGGGGTATTGTGTGTAAACTTTTGAGGAAATAAATTAATTTAATCCATTTTGGAATAAGGCTGTAACATAAAAAAATGTGGAAAAAGTGAAGCGCTATGAATACTTTCCAGATGCACTGTAGGTGTTTCAAAATAAACTACAAAATACAGCAGCCACAAATGTATTAAAATACAATACTGTATTTAAAAAAAAAAAAACTACAAAATACTTCTACAAGTAAGCATGAACCTTCTTTGCAAACCTTCCATGAATAGGCCTGTTCAATCAATCCCGTCACTGTTAAACGTGAAGTCAACAATATTTTGATAGCAACAGCTTTTCTCTGAGCAAGGTTTAGCAGATTCTCTGCCACATCGTTCAACTCTACTCTTACTGTACATGAGCAGATATCTATATAATTTTTACTTGTTTCTTTTTTATTCACTTATTATATTTTTGTACAAATTTCATACAGAAAGCCCTGTTCAATGCAGATAATGAGTTGGAATAAAGTACTATATCTGTTGATTATGTTTACACCCATTGTGTGGCCAGTAAAACTGATATAATCTCTGTATAATGATTATTCAACCTCTTAGCATTCTTATATTTTAAAAAGGTGACATATGAAGTGTTTAATTTTTAAATGAATTTTTGGTATCACTTTATTTTGATGCTCCCTTTAGAGCATTTTAAGTTACATTGCATCTACATGCCAACTAATTCTCAATAGATTATAAGTAGACTGTTAGGTTGGGGTTAGGGTTAGGGTAAGTTGACATGTACTTGCAAAGTATCTTATAGTCAGTTAAATGTCTGTTGAAGGAGCAGTATCAGCAGATATTAAGCAGACAGTCTACTAAGTAATTGCCATGTAGTTGCAATGCAACTTTTAGTCAGCCAAATGTACAACAGGGACCATCAAAATAAAGTGTTACCCAATTCTTTTCACAGAATTTTTCATAAATCATTTTTTTTGCAATTGAACCTTTCAATAGGCCTACTCAATGTATATGATTTCTGAAAGCTAAAAAACTCCAGTTTTAGTCATTTCCATATGTAATTTCCATATAATTTCTTCAACGCACAACATAAAAACATAATATCTCAAAATGATTTAAATTGGAGTTATCAATTTTTGCAAATAAACGTTTCATATATATCCTGCTGATACCGTATAGTCAGGTGTTTTTGACTAGTCTGTATAGACTGAGTTGATGTATTATTAAATATTAGTGTTTCATATATTGTCCCACTTTGACATCTTTAGGCAGACATCTTTCCTCTTCATTAACTGTACTACTGGAAATTTAAACAGCCAGTGAATATTGTAGGTATCGCCATGATGTGATGCATAATTTCCTTCCATGCTCCAAGCATTGACCACCTCCTTCAATATGAATACATTTTCTGTTCTAATCTCAAGTCTAGGCAAATAACTGAGAAAGCTCCAATCAGAGGCCGCATTTTTATGAGCTCGTCATGTAGACGTCTTACAAAGTATTTTACGGTATTTTGAAACTACAAAAATACAAGACACTAAAGTATTTTGATAGAAAACATTAAGCCATTTTCATCCCTATCAAATACAAATTTTAAAACACTATTTTGTAATTGAAATGCGTATTTGAAATGCATGTATCCTAAATACTGCCCATCCCTGATTGTAGTATGTAACCTGCTGTAACACATTGTATTGGGTCATTTGATTAAAGTTGTTGTGTTACCATAGCAACTATATAATTACCACGACAGTAATTTACCATACTATGGTTCAAGAACACTTTAGTATTTATTTACTATTAATTACTATAGTCAGGCAGCACGGTGGCGCAGTGGGTAGCATGATCGCCTCACAGCAAGAAGGTCGCTGGTTCGAGCCTCGGCTGGGTCAGTTGGCATATCTGTGTGGAGTTTGCATGTTCTCCCCGTGTTGGCGTGGGTTTCCTCCGGGTGCTCCGGTTTCCCCCACAAGTCCAAAGACATGCGGTACAGGTGAATTGGGTAAGCTAAATTGTCCGTAGTGTATGTGAGTGAATGAGTGTGTGTGGATGTTTCCCAGTGATGGTTTGCAGCTGGAAGGGCATCTGCTGCGTAAAATCTATGCTGGATAAGTTGGCGGTTCATTCCGCTGTGGCGACCCCAGATTAATAAAGGGACTAAGCCGAAAAGAAAATGAATGAATGACTATAGTCATTTTTTATATGTGAAAGGGCTTTATAAACTTTAGTTTTGAAATATAAATGGCTTACATATTGTTAGATATTTACAAACATAAAAATACAAACAGTTCATAAAGCAGGAGATTCTCTGTCAGCACTTTGTTCACTATTTATGTCAAATAAATCAGCCTTTAAGCATTAAAATAATAAAAGTGTAATAGAGCTGTATTGCAGTAAAGTTGTAAATGTTAAACCATCATTTACAAATTGATCGTCATTTTAAACTTTAAATCTGCCAATATTCATCTATTTGTCATCAGGATGTTTTTAGTAATTATATAATATACATAATAAAAATTAAGGCCAAGGTCAGGAGCCAGCCACAACCTCTACACACTCATTTACTCTCATATACTACAGCCAATTTAGAGTATAATTTAGCATGTCTTTGGACTGTGGGGGAAACTGGAGCACCCGGAGGAAATCCACGCCAACACGGGGAGAACATGCAAACTCCACACAGAAATGCCAACTGACCCAGCCATGACTCGAACCAGCGACCTTCTTGCTGTGAGGTGATAGTGATAACCACTAAGCCTCTGTGCTGCCACATTTCTTTCATCATTTTTAATAATTTAATTGGAAAATATTATGTTCCGAAACGCAATGTTGTAAATTAAAAAAGACAAAGATTACTATTGATAGTTTATTAAATGAGTATTCTTTTTATTGGTACAAACATTTTCTTTGCAGCATATGTATGCACAATACATACAATAATTTGAACTCAATTTTGTATGCCAAAAAAGTCAACAATACCACAAATGCGGTCCTAAAATCAAAACCGATATTGTCCATATCTTGTGATTTCTGAAAGTGTTCCCATTTATCGAACTCTGATGTTCTTATTACTGAATGTTTTATTTGTGTGAAACCCAAACTGATGTCGTAACGTATGTAGAAACTGTAAAAAATGCTGGGTTCCACACGATCGATTGGTGTCGGGGCTTTTTTTTACTAAATTTGACTAATTTAAGTGGATTGAGCATAAAACAAGTAATATATCATTTTCATTTTATTATGTAAACTACCGTCGGCATTTCTTACTAATTTAAAATCATGTTTATATTCATTGTTAGAATAATTCAAAAAAGTCGTCAGAATAACCCTGACTTTTAATTCAAACGCTTGTTTTTCTGCCCAATTGTCATCTGAAAAAATATGCCAATATCTTTATATGAATGATGCAAGAATGACTTTACGGAATAAAACAAATAATATAATTTTGCTCAAACTCATACCTAATAAATCAAGTAAATACAGAGAAACTGACATTGTTCAAGTGGTCAAAGTGGTTTCATGTGTTTAAATATATATATTCCTATAGCTGTATACACTGTAAAAATTGCAGGGTTCCACACAATTCATTCGTGTTGTCTCAACACAAATCAGTTAAGTTAACAAATTTAAGTGGATTGAACATAAAACAATTAAGTTGTTGCAAAACAAATCTCAAGAATTGTGTTGTTTCAGCTCATTTTAAATAAGTAGTTTGAACAAGCAGCAAACATATATATATGTAAACAATTATTTTTGCCATTTTTCTATGCCTAATAAATGACAGATGTCTTCTAGAGGACGGTCTGTGCATCTCTATTGAACATTGATGTGCTGAAACTGTAGATATAGTGTGTGTTGGTCTTTATGAATGTAAATGAAGAGTGTGTGTTTAATGTAGCGGCTCATTGCTGGTGTCAGGATGATGGAGTGAGCGGCTCTGGCCAGCTTAAGTGAGTGTGTGTTGTGGATGAGCCATGCTCACAGATGCCCTGCCGCCGACGGATTGAGATGCAGCTGTAGTTTATGTGTGTTATAAATATGAGAGCGACCCACCAGCGTTCAGGAGAAGAGGATCAGCTGGACGTCTCTGCTCATC